>CM059432.1:110387772-110524505 GCA_030390025.1 Squalus acanthias
GTCTTCAGTTCAACTTTGTAAATATCTGAATTGTAGGGGGTTTAAAGCCAAAATCTGAAAGCCCCCAAAATGCTAATATGCCATCTGTAGCCCTATAGCTTTATATGATGTTTTTGCACAGAGGGGAAAAAAAATGCAAACGCAAAATACTGCAGATGCTGGAAATCTGAAATAAAAACAGAAAATGCTGGAAATACTCAGCAGGTCAGGCAGCATCTGTGGAGAGAGAAACAGAGTTAATGTTTCAGGTCGATGACCCTTCGTCAGAACTGGAAAAAGCTGGAGATGGAACAGATTTTAAGCAAGTGGTGGGGCAGGAAAGAACAAAAGGGAAGGTCTGTGATAGGATGGAAGGCAGGAGAGATTAAGAGACATTGAGAGATTAAGAGCTGGTGCAAGGCAAAAGGAGATGGTAATGGGACAAGTTAAGAAACAAAAGATGGCTCTAGATGAAGTGTAAATGGCACTGGCAGAATGAAAGACAGCTGCCATGTGGGAGAGAGAAAAAAAAAGTAAAATAAAATAAACTGAAAAAAAATGATTGGGGCAGAGGTTATGATCTGAAATTGTTGAACTCGATGTTGAGTCCAGAAGGCTGTAAAGAGCCTAATTGAAAGATGAGGTGCTGTTCCTCGAGCTTACGTTGAGCTTCAAACTTCAAACAAACTGCCACAGGACAGAGAGTGAGGAGACTCAGAACAAACTGCCACAGGACAGAGAGTGAGGCGGACCTGGGTGGAGCAACAGCGGCGAGGCGGCGGCGGTAAAAGGCGGCAGCGACCAGGTAGGCTTTCACCAAGCCGAGAGCAGGAGAGAGGTAAAAAATAATCGAAGTGTGACATCACCAGAAAGCAGGTAAGTGATTGGTTGGTGAGTATTTCTCTTTTTTTTTTATACAAAACTTCAATTTTATTGTTTCTCGGGTATCTGTGGTGTAGCAGAGACTGCTGGCATAAATTAACTGAACAGTAAATAATACATTTTTAATTAATTACATAGAATGGGAGAGCAGGTGATGTGTTACTGCTGCAATATGTGGGAGCTGGTGGACACCATTGATGTTCACGGTGAACACATTTGCAGTAAGTGTTGGCTGCTCGAGGAACTCCGGCTCCGTGTTGATGAGCTGGAGTCCGAGCTTCAAACACTGCGACACATCAGGGAGGGGGAGAGTTACCTGGACTCCGTGTTTCAGGAGGTAGTCACACCAATTAGAGTAACTAATTCAGAAGTAGCCCGTGGTCAGGGACAGGAAGGTGTGACTACGAGTGAGGCAGGTACAGGGATCCAGGAGGTAGTGTTGGAGGAGCCGCAGCCCTTGCTCTTGTCCAACAGGTTCGAGGCTCTTACTCCCTGTGTGGATAGGAGCGGGGACTGCAGGGAGGATGAGCAACCTGGCCACAGCACCGTGGTAAGGGGGGCCATTCAAGTGGGGGGAGTAAAAAGAAATGTTGTAGTGGTAGGGGATAGTATCATTAGGGGGATAGATAGGGTTCTTTGCAGCCAAGAGCGAGAGTCCCGAAGGCTGTGTTGCCTGCCCGGTGCCAGGGTTAAGGACATCTCCTCTGGGCTGGAGAGAAACTTGGAGTGGGAGGGGGAGGATCCAGTTGTAGTGGTCCATGTTGGTACCAATGACATAGATAGGACAAGGAAAGAGGTTCTGCTGAGGGAGTTTGAGCAGCTAGGGGCCAAATTAAAAAGCAGAACCTCGAGGGTAATAATCTCTGGATTACTACCTGAGCCACGAGCAAATTTGGCTAGGGTAAATAAAATCAGGGAGTTGAATGAGTGGCTCAAAGACTGGTGTGGGAAAAAATGGGTTTTGCTTCTTGGGACACTGGCACCAGTACTGGGGCAGGAGAGAGCTGTTCCGTTGGGACGGACTTCACTTGGCCAGTGCTGGGACTAGTGTCCTGGCGAATCGAATAACTAGGGCTGTGGAGAGGGCTTTAAACTAATTAGTGGGGGGGAGGTTTCAAGAGAGCAAAAAATAAAAATGACAACAGAGAGGGTCATAGACATAGGTAGCAGTAGGGGAATCACAAATCAGAGCGTGGCAGGAAGGGACAGAGTGTGTGGAGTAAAAGGTAAACTGGTAAAAAGTGAAAAAGCAGGAACTAAGTGCCACAAAGCATATTTGAAAGTTCTCTATCTGAATGCACGTAGCATTCGTAACAAAATAGACGAGTTAATGGCACAAATAACTACATATGGTTATGATATTGTGGCCATTACAGAAACATGGCTGCAGGGTGACAATGCCTGGGAATTAAACATACCAGGTTATTTAACGATCAGGAAGGACAGGCAGGAAGGAAGGGGAGGTGGGGTGGCTATGTTAATAAAAGAAGGAATCACTGTAATACAGAGTAATGATATTGGGTCAAAAATCATGATAATGAAACAGTTTGGGTGGAGATAAGGAATAATAAGGGGAAAAAAACATTAGTGGGCGTAGTCTATAGGCCTCCGAACAGTTGCAACTCTATTGGACGGAGTATCAATCAGGAAATAGTTGAGGCATGTAATAAGGGAACATCTATAATTATGGGGGATTTTAACTATCATATTAATTGGACAAATCAAATGGGGCAGGGCTGCCTTGAGGATGAGTTCATTGAGTGTATTAGGGATGGGTTTCTTGAGCAGTATGTAACTGAACCGACCAGGGGGCAAGCAACCTTAGATCTGGTCCTGTGTAACGAGACAGGATTAATTAAAAATGTCCTAGTAAAGGATCCCTTTGGAATGAGTGACCATAACATGGTTGAATTCCATATTCAATTAGAGGGTGAGAAGGTTGGATCTTAAACAAGCGTGCTAAGCTTGAATAAAGGAGACTATGAAGGTATGCGAGCGGAATTGAGTAGAGTGGATTGGGAAAATAGATTAAAGGGTAAGACGACACATGATCAGTGGTGTACATTCAAGGAGTTATTTTACAACTTCCAAAAAAAATATATTCCACTGAAAAGAAAAGGGTGTAAAAGAAAGGACAGTCATCCGTGGCTAAGTAAAGAAATTAAGGATAGTATTCGACTAAAAACAAGGGCATATAAGGTAGCGAAATCTAGTGAGAGGACAGAGGATTGGGAAAACTTTAAAAGGCAGCAAAAAATAACAAAAAGATTGATTAAGAAAGGGAAGATAGATTATGAAAGTAAATTAGCAAAAAATATAAAAACAGATAGTAAGAGTTTTTATAGTTATATAAAAAGAAAAAGGGTGGCTAAAGTAAATGTTGGTCCCTTAGAGGATGAGACCGGGAAATTAATGGTGGGAAATATGGAGATGGCAAAAACACTGAATGAATATTTTGTATCAGTCTTTACAGTAGAGGACACTAAGAATATCCCAACACTGGACAAACAGGGGGCTATAGGGGGAGAGGAGCTAAACACGATCAAAATCACTAAGGAAGTGGTACTCGGTAAAATAATGGGACTCAAGGCGGATAAATCACCTGGACCTGATGGCTTACATCCTAGAGTCTTGAAGGAAGTGGCGGTAGGGATTGTAGATGCATTGGTAATAATTTTTCAAAACTCCCTGGATTCCGCTAAGGTCCCGGCAGACTGGAAAACTGCTAATGTAACACCCTTATTTAAAAAGGGCAGTAGACAGAAGGCTGGTAACTATAGACCGGTTAGCCTAACATCTGTGGTAGGTAAAATTTTGGAGTCCATTATTAAGGAAACAGTAACAAGACATTTGGATAATCATAATTTAATAGGACAAAGTCAGCATGGTTTTACGAAGGGGAAGTCATGTTTGACAAATTTGCTGGAGTTCTTTGAGGAAGTAACATATAGAGTGGATAAAGGGGAACCAGTGGACGTAGTGTATTTAGACTTCCAAAAGGCATTTGACAAGGTGCCACACAAAAGATTATTGCTTAAGGTAAAAAATCACGGGATTGGGGGTAATATTCTGGCATGGATAGAGGATTGGCTATCTAACAGAAAGCAAAGAGTTGGGATAAATGGTTCATTCTCAGACTGGCAATCAGTAACTAGTGGTGTTCCACAGGGGTCAGTGCTGGGTCCCCAACTCTTCACAATCTATATTAACGATTTGGAGGAAGGGACCAAGTGTAACATATCAAAATTTGCAGATGATACAAAGATGGGAGGGAAAGTAGTGAGTGAGGAGGACATAAAAAACCTGCAAGGGGACATAGACAGGCTAAGTAAGTGGGCAGAGATTTGGCAGATGGAATACAGCACTGGAAAGTGTGAGGTGATGCACTTTGGCAGGAAAAATCCTAGAGCAATTTATTATCTTAATGGCAAGAAACTGGAGAGTACTGAAGTGCAAAGGGATCTGGGGGTCCTGGTGCACGAAACTCAAAAGGTTAGTATGCAGGTGCAGCAAGTGATTAAGAAGGCAAATGGAATGTTGGCTTTCATTGCTAGGGGGATAGAATATAAAAATAGGGAGGTATTGCTTCAGTTGTACAAGGTATTGGTGAGACCGCACCTGGAATACTGCATACAGTTTTGGTGTCCTTACTTAAGGAAAGACATCCTTGCTCTCGAGGCAGTGCAAAAAAGGTTCACTCGGTTAATCCCGGAGATGAGGGGGTGGTCATATGAGGAGAGGTTGGGTAGATTGGGACTCTACTCATTGGAGTTCAGAAGAATGAGAGGCGATCTTATTGAAACATATAAGATTGTGAAGGGGTTGGATCGGGTGGATGCGGGGAGGATGTTCCCGATGACGGGTGAGACGAGAACTAGGGGACATAGTCTTAGAATAAGGGGCTGCTCTTTCAAAACTGAGATGAGGAGGAACTACTTCACTCAGAGGGTGGTAGGTCCATGGAATATGCTGCCACAAAAAGCTGTAGAAGCTACAACATTAATTAAATTTAAAACAGAAATAGACAGTTTCCTAGAAGTAAAGGGCATTAAGGGTTACGGGGAGCGGGCAGGAATTTGGACATGAGTCTAGGTTCGGATCGGTCATGGCCCTGTGGGTAGTGGAGCGGGCCCAGGGACTGTGTAGCCTGATTCTGCTCCTATTTCGTGTGTGCAATTCTGTTAGATGCAGGAGATGTTTCTGTGATAGATAGTAGATTGGCGGTTAGGATCAGATCAGCCATGATCTTATTGAATGGCGGAGCAGGCTCGATGGGCCGATTGGCCTACTCCTGCTCCTATTTCTTATGTTCTTATGTTCATTAGAACAGTGCAAGAGGCCAAGGACGGTGAGGTCTGAGTGGGAGTGGAGCAGAGAATTAAAGTGACAGGCGACCGGAAGCTCGGGGTCCCCCTTACGGACTGACCAATCTGCGTTTGGTCTCCCCAATGTAGAGGAGACAGCATCGTGAGCAGCGAATACAGTATACTAAATTGCAAGAAGTACAAGTAAATCGCTGTTTCACCTGGAAGGAGTGTTTGGGGCCCCGGACAGTGGGAAGGGTGGAGATAAAAGGGCATGTGTTGCATCTCCTGCGCTTGCACAGGAAGGTGCCAGGCAAAGGGGAAGGGGTGTTGGGTTGATAGAGGAGTGGAGGGAGCGGTCCCTTCGGAATGCTGAAAAGGGAGGTGAGGGGAAGATGTGTTTGGTGGTGGGATCACGCTGGAGGTGGTAGAAATGGCGGAGGATGATCCGTTGAATGTGGAGGCTGGTGGAGTGAAAGGTGAGGACAAGGGGAACCCTATTGTGGTTCCCGGAGAGAGGGGAAGGGGTGAGAGCAGAAGTGCAGGAAATAGAACGGACATAGTCAAGGGCCAAGTCAACCACAGTAGAGGGGAATCCTCAGTTGAGGAAAAAGGAAGGCATGTCGGAAGCACTAGTACGGAAGGTGGCATCGTCAGAGCAGATGCGGCGGAGATGGAGAAACTGGGAGAATGGAATAGAGTCCTTACAGGAAGCGGGGTGGGAGGAAGTGTAGGTAGCTGTGGGAGTCAGTGGGCTTGTAGTGAATGTTTGTCAATAGCGTATCCCCAGAGATGGAGACAGAGAAGTCAAGGAAGGGAAGGGAAGAATCAGAGATAGACCATGTGAAGGTGAGGGAAAGGTGGAAATTGGAAGCAAAGTGAATGAAATTTTCTAGTTCAGGGCGAGAGCAGGAAACAGCACCGATACAGTCATCAATGTACCGGAAAAAGAGGTGAGGGAGCGGACCCGAGTAGGACTGGAATAAAGAATGTTCCACATATCCCACGAAAAGGCAGGCACAGCTGGGACCCATGCGGGTTCCCATAGCAACACCTTTGATTTGGAGGAAGTGAGTGGAGTCAAAGGAGAAGTTGTTCAATGTGAGAATAAGTTCAGCCAGGTGGAGGAGGGTGGTGGTGGATGGGGACTGGTTGGGCCTCTGTTCAAGGAAGAAGCGGAGTGCCCTCAGGCCATCGTGGTGGGGGATGGAGGTGTAGAGGGATTAGACGTCCAGTGAAAAGGAGACGGTTGGGGCCAGGAAACTGGAAACTGTTAAAGTGGCGGAGGGTGTCGGAAGAGTCGCGGATGTAGGTGGGAAGAGACTGGACAAGAGGAGAAAAAATAGAGTCGAGATAGGAAGAGATAAGTTCTGTGGGGCAAGAACAGGCTGAAATGATGGGTCTACCAGGGCAGTCCTATACATAGAACAGTACAGCACAGTACAGGCCTTTTGGCCCTCGATGTTGTGCCGAGCATTGTCCGAGACCAAGATCAAGCTATCACACTCCCTATCACTCTGGTGTGCTCCATGTGCTTATCCAATAACCGCTTGAAAGTTCCTAAAGTGTCCGACTCCACTATCACAGCAGGCAGTCCATTCCACACCCCAACCACTCTCTGAGTAAAGAATCTACCTCGGACATCCCTTCTATATCTCCCCCCATGCACCTTATAGTTATGCCCCCTTGTAACAGCTGCCTCTACCCGAGGAAATAGTCTCTGAACATCCACTCTATCTATCCCCCTCATCATCTTATAAACCTCTATTAAGTCGCCTCTCATCCTCCTCCGCTCTAAAGAGAAAAGCCCCAACTCCCTCAATCTTTCCTCATAAGACCTCCCCCCCAAACCAGGCAGCATCCTGGTAAATCTCCTTTGCACTCTTTCCAATGCTTCCATGTCCTTCCTATAGTGAGGTGACCAGAACTGCACACAATATTCCAAATGTGGTCTCACCAAGGTCCTGTACAGTTGCAGCATAACCTCACGGTTCTTAAACTCAAACCCTCTGTTAATAAACGCCAACACACCATAGGCCTTCTTTACTGCTCTATCCACTTGAGTGGCAACCTTCAGAGATCTGTGGATATGAACCCCCAGATCCCTCTGCTCCTCCACGTTCCTCAGAACCCTGCCGTTGACCCTGTAATCCTTATTCAAATTTGCCCTACCAAAATGAATCACCTCGCACTTATCAGGGTTAAATTCCATCTGCCATTTTTCGGCCCAGCTCTGCATCCTATCAATGTCTCTTTGCAGCCTACAACTGCCCTCCACCTCATCCACTACTCCACCAATCTTGGTGTCATCAGCAAATTTACTGATCCACCCTTCAGTCCCCTCCTCCAAGTCATTGATAAAAATCACAAACAGCAGAGGACCCAGCACCGACCCCTGTGGCACACCGCTGGTAACTGGTCTCCAGTCCGAAAATGTTCCATCCACCACCACCCTCTGCCTTCTATGAGATAGCCAGTTACTTATCCAATCGGCCAAATTTCCCTCTATCCCACAACTCCTTACTTTCTTCATGAGCCGACCATGGGGAACCTTATCAAACGCCTTACTAAAATCCATGTATACCACATCAACTGCTCTACCTTCATCTACACACTTAGTTACCTCCTCAAAGAATTCAATCAAATTTGTTAGGCAAGACTTACCCTTCACGAATCCGTGTTGACTATCCCTGATTAAGTTGCCCCTTTCCAAATGGTCATAAATCCTATCCCTCAGGACCTTTTCCATTATCTTACCAACCACCGAAGTAAGACTAACCGGCCTATAATTACCAGGGTCATTCCTATTTCCTTTCTTGAAGAGAGGAACAACATTCGCCACTCTCCAGTCCTCTGGCACCATCCCCGTGGACAGTGAGGACCCAAAGATCAAAGCCAGAGGCTCTGCAATCTCCTCCCTTGCCTCCCAAAGAATCCTAGGATATATCCCATCTGGCCCAGGGGACTTATCGACCCTCAGGTTCTTCAAAATTGCTAAAACATCTTCCCTCAGAACATCTACCACCTCCAGCCTATCCACCTTTATCACACTCTCATCCTCAAGAACATGGCCCCTCTCCTCGGTCCTGTTGGTGGATCTTGGAAAGGAGGTAGAAACGGGCTGTGCGGGGTTGGGGAACTATGAGGTTGGCGGCCGTGGAGGGAAGATCTCCAGAGGAGATGAGGTCAGTGACGGTCTGGGAAACGGTGGCTTGATGTTCGGTAGTGGGGTCATGGTCCAGGCGGAGGTAGGAGGTGGTGTCGGAGAGTTGGCGTTCAGCCTCCGCACGGTAGAATTCTGTTCGCCAAACAATAACCCTTGTCAGCAGGTTTAATGACAATGTTGGGGTTGGATCTGAGAGAATGGAGTGCTGTAAGTTCAGAGGGAGGTAGGTTGGAGTGAGTGAAGGGAGCAGAGAAATTGAGACGGCCGATGTCACGCCGGCAGTTTGCAATGAAAAAATCTAGAGAGTTTAAGAGGCCAGAGGGAGGGGTCCAGGTAGAACGAGAATTCTGAAACGGAAGAAAGGGTCAGCTGTGTGCAGGGGGGGGGGGGGGGGGGGGGGGGGGGGGAAGACTCCTGGCCAAAGAAGTGGGCACAGAGACGAAGGCAACGGAAAAAAAGAGCTCAGCGTTGTGCCGAGCTCGAAATTCATTTACATGGGGGCGTAAGGGAATGAAGCAATGTAAATACAAACTGATTTCCACAAAAGCAGCCAAGAGAATCTGCTGCCACCATCAGAGGATATGGAAACTAGCCAGCAACAGAAGCAATCAATAAAATACACTGAAGATATGAAACAAGGTCATTGCTACTGTAGACATTTTTTCTATAATATTTTATGGAATTTCAGATAAGGGTGACCAGACAGCCAGGTTCCGACTACTCTCTCTCTCTCTCTGTGTGTCTGACAACCTGAGGATGGCCCACTTCAATAATAGATTGCAGTCCCCCATAAGTTGGGAGTGGTGTTAACATTGATGATACTCGATAAGGCACCTTTTTGCCACCACATTGGTTGTCAAGTTGTTTGGTCAACTTCACCTGCTCAGATAAAGATGAATAAAGATTATTGACCAGCCACGTTCCTTAGGTCCCATTTTAGAACTTAAGAAATAGGAGCAGGAGTAGGCCATTCTGCCCCTGTCAATATCATGGCTGATCTTCTACCTCAATTCCACTTTCCTGCACTATCCCCATATCCCTTGATTCCCTTAATATCCAAAAATCTATCGACCTCTGTCTTGAATATACTCAACGACTGAGCCTCTACAGCCCTCTGGGGTAGAGAATTCCAAAGATTCACCACCCTCTGAGTGAAGAAATTTCTCCTCATCTCAGTCCTAAATGGCCGACCCCTTATTCTGAGACTGTGACCCCTGGTTCTAGACTCCCCAGCCAGGGGAAACATCCTCCCTGCATCTACCCTGTCAAGACCTGTAAGAATTTTATACATTTCAATGAGATCACCTCTCATTCTTCTAAACTCTAGAGAGTATAGGCCTAGTCTACTCAATCTCTCCTCATAGGACAATCCCCTCATCCCAGGAACCAGTCTGGTGATCCTTCGTTGCACTCCCTCTAAGGCAAGTAAATCCTTCCTTAGGTAAGGAGACCAAAACACAATACTCCAGGTGTGGTCTCGCCAGGACCCTATATAATTGCAGTAAGACGTTTTTACTCTTATATTCAAATCCTCTTGTAATAAAGGTTAACATAACATTTGCTTTCCTAATTGCTTGCTGTACCTGCATGTTAACTTACAGTGATTCGTGTACAAGGACACCCAGGTCCCTCTGAACACCAACATTTCCCAATCTTTCACCATTTAAAAAGTATTCTGCTTTTCTATTTTTTCTACTGAAGTGCATAACTTCACAGCCCGGAATTTGCAGTGGGTAATAACAGCGAACGAACAGCATTCGGTGTTATTACCCCTTTGAAACTGACCGCAACTTCATTATGTAACGCATGCGCATCCTAACGCAGAAATCCTGAAGCAGTGGTCTGTCATTCACTGCTCCAACACTGGCTGCGCTATGGCCACAGCCGGCCATCAGGGTAATCTGTGAAATCAGTGAAACTGACCAAAACTTCAGCTCTTCCGCAGTAATATCGCTGTTAAATACCCCATTAAAAGTTAGACCCTTTTGGATTAGGTGTAACTGGGGCTTTAACAGCATATTGGCTGCTAAACAATTATTATGGCCCTGAAAAACTCATTTTAATTTTGTGGAGTGTCAAATTTACCAATTTTAATAAAAATTACAATTTTTAAGGAACTTTAAAAATATTTTTTTTAAAGTTTGTTCATCTTTATTTCAGGTTTACCTTTTCCCCATGCGAGAGCCCCAATCTTTGTTTTGCTCTCATTTTTTTCCCCAAAGGAGCCTACTCACTTCCTGGTTCCCAGTCTGAGAGAATTCTACATTGTGACTGGCTGCTTAGACAGCTTGTTGACGTCACAGCAGCTTGCATTTGGGATTCCCCATTAACTTGCGCTGATTTCAACTGCATGTCGGAAAAGCCGAAGTTCTCGAGATCTTAGTGGGAAGCTTACTTCGGGGCCAACGTCGAACACCTTTACTTCGCCACTGACCACAAATTACGGGTCCACATTTCCCTCCTTTCTTGAATAGCGGGATTACATTTGCTACCTTCCAATCCACAGGGACTGTTCTAGAATCTAGGGAATTTTCTAGAAGATCAAAACCAATGCATCCACCATCTCTGTAGCCACCTCTTTTAAAACCTAGGATGTAGGCCATCAGGTCCTGGGGATTTGTCAGCTTTTAGTCCCATTAATTTCTCCAATACTATTTCTTTACTAAAACTAATTTGTTTAAGTTCCTCATTCTCACTGGACCCTTGGTTCCCCACTATTTCCAGAATGTTTTTTGTGTCCTCTACCGTGAAGACAGGTACAAAGTACTTATTTAATTTCTCTGCCATTTCCTTATTCCCCATTATAATTTCTCCTGTCTCTGCCTGTAAGGGACCTACGTTTACTTTCGCTAATCTCTTCCTTTTTGCATACCTATAGAAGCTTTTATAATCTGTTTTTACGTCTCTTGCTAGTTTACTCTCATATTCTCTTCCTTCATCAAATTCTTGGTCATCCTTTGCTTAATTCTAAAATCCTCCCAAGCCTCAGGCTTACTATTCTTTTTGACAACATTATAAGCCTCTTCCTTTAATCTAATACTATCTTTAACTTCTCTTGTTAGCCACGGTTGGACTACTAATCCCATTGGGCTTTTAATCCTTGGAGGAATGTATATTTGTTGTGAATTATGAATTAATTCTTTAAATGTTTGCTATTGTTTATCTACCGTCATATCTTTTAATCTTGTTTCCCAAACTACCTTAGTCAACTCGCCCCTCATACCTATGTAGTTTGCTTTGTTCAGATTTAAAATCCTAGTTTCGGTTTAACTAAATCTCTCTCAAACTCAATGTAAAATTCTATCACATTAAGCAAGAAAACTTTATTCTATTTTCTCTCTTTTTATCAATTTCTTGGTCCTCCTTTGCTGAGTTCCAAATTCCTCCCAATCCTCAGCCTTACTACTCTATTTGGCAACATTAGAAGTCTCTGCCTTTAATCTAATACTATCTTTAACTTCTCCTGTTAGCCACAGTTGGACCATTTTTCCCATGGGGTTTTTATTCCTTAAGGGAATGCATATTTGTTATGAATTATAAATATTTGCCATTGCTTCTCTGCCGTCATATCTTTTAATCTAGTTTCCCAACCTACCTTAGCCAACTCGCCCCTCATACCTACGTAGTTTGCTTTGTTCAGATTTAAGACCCTAGTTTTGGACTTAACCAAGTCACTTTCAAACTCAGTACAAAATTCTATCATATTATGAGCACTGCTCCCCAGAGGCTCTTTTACTACAAAGGTTATTAATTAACCTTTTCTCATTGCACAATACAAGATCTAAAATAGCCTGTTCCCGAGTTGGTTCCTTGACATACTGATCAAGAAAACTATCTTGAATGCATTCCTTGAACTTGTCCTCTGCACAGTTACTGCAAATTTGGTTTGCCCAGTGTATAGAAAATTAAAGTCCCCCATGATTATGGCATTACCCTTGATACATGCACCTCTAATTTCCTGATTTATACTCTGCCCGACTCTACAACTACAGTTAAGGGGTCTATAAATTACTCCCAGCAGTGTTTCTTAGCTCCACCCATATGGATTCTGCATCTTGTTTTTCCGAGCTACGGTCCTTTCTCTCTACTGTCGTGATTCCATCCTTTATTATCAGGGTTACCCCATTCCCTCCTTTTCCATTCGGTCTATCTCTTCGAAAAGTCAAGTATCCTGGAATATTTGGTCACTCTGCAACCACATCTCCGTAATGGCTATGAAATCAAACCTATTTATTTCTATCTGCGCTATTAGTTCATCTATTTTTGTTGCGAATGCTTCACTTTTTACTATTTTTCCTCGATATCACCTTAGTCACTGATGTCCTATTACCTTTGTTACTCTCTGTCCCTTCCTGACCCACTCTGCTTATTTTTACCAAAATCACTACTCTGCCTTCAGCCTTGACATTTCTTACCGCTTTTGAATTTACCCTTTCCTGAATCCTCCCAACCACCCTTCATTATTTTAAAGCCCTATCGACAGCCCTAGTTATTCAATTTGCCAGGACACTGGTCCCTGCCTGATTTAAGTGGAGGCCGTCCCAACAGAACAGCTCCCTCTTTCCCCAGTACTGGTGCCAGTGCCCCATGAATTGAAACCCCTGCCTCCCACGCCACTCTTTCAGGCACGCATTTAACCTTCTAATCTGCTATCTCTATGCCAATTTCCACGTGACTCAGGTAACAAGCCAGAGATTATTACCGGTGAGGTTCTGTGTTTTAATTTTGACCCTAGCTTCTCAAACTCTCAGCAGAACCTCATTCCTAGTTCTGATGGGGAGTCAGAAAGAAAGACTTGCATTTCTATAGCGCCTTACACAGCCACCAGACGTCCCAAAGCGCTTTACAGCCAATGAAGTACTTTTTGAAGTGTAGTCACTGTTGTAATGTAGGAAACGCAGCAGCCAACTTGCGCACAGCAAGCTCCCACAAACAGCAATGTGATAATGACCAGATAATCCATTTAAAAAAAAAAATTTTTAAAGTGATGTTGATTGAGGGATAAATATTGGCCAAGAGGACACCCCTGCTCTTCGAAATAGTGCCATGGAATCTTTTACGTCCACCTCAGAGAGCAGACGGGAGCCTCGGTTTAATGTCTCATCCGAAAGATGGCACCTCCAACAGTACAGCGCTCACTCAGTACTGCACTGGAGTGTCAGCCTAGATTCTTGTGCTCAAGTCTCTGGAGTGGGACTTGAACCCACAACCTTCTGACTCAGAGGCGAGAGTGCCACCAATTGAGCTACTGGCTGGCACTAAAATAGAAAGAAATCAGAAATTAGAAAGTGAATCAAATGTCTTGCAGATTCAGGGGCCAGTAATAAGATAAGTAAAGGGATTTAATTTATACAGTCATCAATTCAGGACTCCTCAAAGCACTTTACACACAATTAATTACTTTTGAAGTAGAATCACTAATTGGGTAGGCAATCATTGCAGCCAATTTGCACAGAGCAAGGTCCCACAAAACAGGAATGAGATAAATTACAAAATATTTTGGTTTTGGTGGTGTTGGTTGACGAATAAATGAATAACTTCACTTTTGGGACAGAGTAAACAATATTTATTTCCAGAACAAGGGGGCGCAATCGAAAAATTAGAGCTGGGTCATTTAGTGGTGAAATCAGGAAAGCAAATTTTTACACAAACGGTGGTGGCAATCTGGAACTCCCTCCCCCAATAAAGCTGTGGATGCTGAGTCAACTGAATTTTTTTGAAAAAGGGAACATAGACGGGCAAATTAGGTTTCGGTACAGATCAGCCATGATCTAACTGAATGGTGGAACAGGCTCAAGGGGCTGGTTTCTATGTTCTGATTAACCTGTGAAATACCTGAACTGAGTGTTCAATGCTGAGTGGGTGCAAAAAATGGGAAAGTACAGATTTCCCTGTCCTGATGTCCCTTATTTTGATGGATATACCAATTCATCAATAAATAAAGTTATTTTAGAGGTCCCAACTAATCCTAGATTTCTAAATTTACACCAAATTTATCCAATTGTTCGACATTCCAAGCTGATTTAATTTTGTCCATGGCTTAAGTTGATAAGAGAAAATACCCCATCCTTATTTGAGCATATATCACCTTTCTTTCATCCTCACTGGGTCAAAATCCTGGAATTCCCCAACGAGCACCATTATGGGAGTAGCAGTGCCAGAATGACTGCAATGTTTCAAAAAGAGCACCTCAGCGAGAGAGGGCAGCGAGAGAGGGACAATAAATTCAGCCTTGGCAGCATTACCCACATCCCACGAAGTAGTAAAAAATGTTGATGGAGACCACGTTTTATCCATAAATCAGATAGACCGAATGTTTGTACACTGAACAGGTATTGTGGGGGGGACAATTTGCACAATGGCACCAGGAAGCAACAATGACTCAGTCAGCAGGAGCCTTAAATGGGTTTTTGAAGTTGGGACACAAACTTTCAAACTGTGACCCAAGGGTTAAAAAAAAAATCAGACCCTACAAATTTTGTACAGAACAGTATGTAGAAGGGAGCAATTACTGGACTGCAAATCTAATCCAAGTTCAGGTAACGACTGGGTTTATTTTTCAGTTGCTGATAGTCAAGCAACATAGGACTGTTCTTCAGACTAATCAAATCCCATATAGAACAAAATCAGAGACGCAATATATAAATGCACATTCCTATACCTATAGGGATCTATTTAGACAGCTTTGTACTGTGATTGGATTGAGTCATGGGCTCCAAAACACAAAACTGAGGAAGAGTGAAATATATTGCATCAGATGCCTCCTTCAACAGGGGAGAGATACAAAAGGAAAACATTTTAAATAAATGGCTTGGAACATCAAACCACCAAATAATTATCCGACTAACCCTTGAACATAAGAATTAGGAACAGGAGTCGGCCATACGGCCCTTCGAGCCTGCTCCGCTATTCAATAAGTTCATGGCTGATCTTCGACCTCAGCTCCACTTTCCCATCTGATCTCCAGATCCCTTGATTCCCCTAGAGTCCAGAAATCTATCTATCTCAGCCTTGAATATACTCAAAGACTCTGCATTCACAACCCTTTGGGGCAGAGAATTCCAAAGATTCACAACCCTCTGAGTGAAGAAATTCCTCCTCATCTCAGTCTTAAATGGCCTACCCCTTATCCTGAGACTATGCCCCCTAGTTCTAGACTCCCCAGCCAGGGGAAACAACCTCTCAGCATCTACCCTGTCAATCCCCTTCAGAATCTTGTATGTTTCAATGAGATCACCTCTCATTCTTCTAAACTGCAGAGAGTATCGGCCCATTCTACACAATCTCTCACAGCTTAGTAAAATTGCTGCTTTAATACAATGAGAAATTCTGGTAAAATGACTAACTCCTGACCCAACTCATATTGTCAAGGTCAAATACAGCTGTTGCAATATGTTTGTGAAAGTAAATAGTCATAAAATATTTCTTAAAATACAAATCCATTAAAAGAAACAGTTTGCCCCAGCCTGCCATACTATGTCGCAACTAATCGGCACGTGTGCTATGCTGTGGATTCCCCTTGTGTTACTGTATTCGCAGGAAAGAGTCTTTTTTTTTTTAAATACCAGCTGGTATAATCGTTTGTAAATTGCTCAATAAAAGAGATAAACACTGTTAGGGAGAGAAAGAGCCTCGGAGGATCTCACCTGCCACCTGAAATCCACACATCACTTAGGAGTAACCAGGCATCTCCTAACCTGACTGCAACTTACCACAGGGTCATTTCAAGAGCACTCCACAGACACAAAACAGGCTCCATTTTCTGCAAGTACTGGGAATTGGAGGTCGGCTGCACCAGGGCACCAGGGTTTGCAGTCCAGGCTGAGGAGGTCCCTCAGCACAGTGATGGCACTGCTTGGTGGGGGCAGAGGAGGGGCTCAGAGATCGGTGACTGAAATGGGTCCCTCCCCCCAGTTCAGCGGGTCTCCCCCAACGGTAGAAGAACGTGAAGGAGCCCTCAACCATCAGCTCACTCACCGTGTATTCAATGGTCCCTTTGGGCTTCTGGAAAGACATCCGCCGCGCATCCTTCTTCTCCTGGGGCTTCTGGCCGGTATCTGAAAGCAGACGAGGTAAGGTGCGCGTTAGTTCCATGCTCTCTCCCCCACGGCTGCTCGCAAGGCTCCTGAAGCCGGCTGGGCTGAGGGACAAGCTCATTTGTCTGCCAACTCACTCAGAGGCAGTGCCTCTGGGTCCAGAGAGATAATCAAATGGCACTTTCCTTCTCCCAATCTCCTGCTCACTGGGACCTCAGTTTACAGCGTTTAAACAGGCATTAAAAATGCCCACCAGTCAGCATTGGAGGAGCCCGATCAATGCTGAAGGGGTTTACCATCATTACCAATGCACGATTGATTTTAATCCACTCTCCATCGGCAAGCTGCGCTTCAGCAGGAGAGGCGCATTCCAGGGCTTAACCCTTGCAGCCCTGCAGCCCGGACCCAGCATCTGCTCTGCTGCACCAGGGCACTGCAGGTGGAGCAGCACACTTCTCCTTTGTAAACCGATACCATGTCCTGTGCTGAAGGTGCAGCCTTGATTTAGAAAAGGACCTACTCTTCCCAGTCATCATACAAGGAAAATCCCCACAACTAAAGGTATTATTTAAAAAATCTAAATGGATTAACCTATCCCACTTCCGAGAGGCGCTTTACATTAGCGCTCTGCAAACAAAGAAATGGTCCATCCATGTATAATATGATGGAAAGTAGGTCACTTATGACATCACCATTGTGATCACAATGGCACACACCTCATCCCCATGATGGGCAAGTCATATCCAAACAACCTAGTCGAGGGGGTGCAGCGCAGATTCACCAGAATGATACCGGGGCTAAAAGGGTTAAATTATGAGGTTGGTTGCATAGACTAGGCTTGTATTCGCCGGAGTATAGAAGATTAAGGGTGATCTAATTGAGGTGTTCACGTCGATTAAAAGGAGCTGATGGGGTAGATAGAGAGGAACTACATCCCTGGTGGGAGAATCCAGACAAAGGGGCATAACCTTAAAATTGGAGCTAGGCCATTCAGGGGTGATGTCAAGAAGCACTTCTTCACACAAAGGGTAGTGGAAATCTGGAACTCTCTCCCCAAAAAGCTGTTGATGCTAGGCTAATTGAAAATTTTTAAAATTAGAGCAATAGATTTTTGTTTGGGTTATAGAACCAAAGCGGGTAGATGGAGTGAAGATACAGATCAGCCCTGATCTAATTGAATGGTGGAACAGGCTAGAGGGGCTGAATGGCCCACTCCTGTTCCTATGCTCCTTCCTGTGGCCCTTTTTTGGGGGGATTCTCAGCTCAGAAAAGGGGATTGATTAATAGGTAATCATTTTATTTGGTTGACCAACAAGAACATTTAATTATGGAAACAAAAAAGGGAATTATCAGTGGATAAAGAGTTCAATCTGAAGACAATGAGCTTGATGATGTGCACGGATGTCAAATGGCTGATTGGCTGACACATAGACCAAGGTTTGTCATGTTATATCAGATCTAAAGAGAGGTCAATCAGCCTCCATCATGGGGAAAAACCCACATTCCAAAGGCTATACACACAGTTTGGGCATTGGGATTACTGAGCAAGTCCTTTTCTTTGAAATTTGTTCATTTTAAAAACATTTCCAGAGAAAAAAGGGATTCAGCCCTTCAGTACATCCTGAACACAGATCCTTTTGGGCAAGGTTGTTGTCATGACGAACTTGGTCATTAAGCATTAGCCACTGGTTTGAGGGGAAATTTCTTCACCCAGAGGGTTGTGGGGGTCTGGAACTCATTGCCTGAAAGGGTGGTACAGGCAAGAACCCTAACCACATTTAAAAAGTACTTGGATGTGCACTTAGGATGCTCTAACCTGCAGGGCTACGGACCAAGAGCTGGGAAGTGGGATTAGGCTGGATAGCTCTTTGTTGGCCGACGCAGACATGATGGGCCAAAATGGCCTCCTTCCGTGCTGTAACTTTCTATGATTCTAATAGTGACCATTAGATGTCAGTATGACTGTACGTGTGTGATTGTCTACAAGACACTGACTGCCCAAACAGATCCTTTTAAATGAGGAAATCATCTGGATTTGGACAAGGCATATGCACAAAATAATTATTTCAGTGAATCTTTCACCCTGTGGTGAACCTCATTGCCTTCAGTAGGAATTCTTGTTCTCTCTTCAGTTGCAGCACTTTAGTATAAATGAGACAGACTGGAATCAAAGTTCTGTTAATGGCAAAGATCTTCTGTGATGATGCAAGTAACCTCTGGCTGCCCCAGTGTGCGCCCGACTGACCTTAGAACAAGATTACACAGTGTCTACTGGTTCGCCTATACTTTCCACAACTGGTGGAAACTGCAGGACACATTCTGTTTAATAAACGAGAGAGCGACACACACTAGAGATAGAGCAGCCCGCTTGATTGGCAACCCATTCACCCCTTAAACATTCACACCCTCCACCACCGGCAGACTGTGGCTGCAATGTGTACCATCTACATGACCAGGAATGGCAGATGGTAAAGATTTTGCTGGGGACAAGGGCATCAATGGTCAAGCGGAGGGAGTGGTTAGGCAAGCCAACAACTGAAGGGGAATTGTGGCAAATGGAGGGCCAAAGGCTCAGCAGTTGGGAGTTTGAAAGTGCAGTTGTAAGCGACTTGTAGGGGGGCAGTGGGTGGACACAGAGCAGAGAGGGGTTGGAAGTGGCAGGGGGTTGTGGGTGGTGAGTGATACAAGGAAGTAACTGGAGATGACCTTACTGTTCGGATGGGATAGTTTTTGCACAGTGTGCGCAGGAGGGTTTCCTGACACAATATGTGGATAGGCCGACAAGAGGTGGGGCCACATTGGATTTGGTACTGGGTAATGAACCGGGCCAAGTGTTTGATTTGTATGTGGGAGAGCACTTTGGAGATAGTGACCACAATTCGGTGACTTTCACTATTGCAATGGAGAGGGATAGGGCCATAGGGCAGGGTTTATAATTGGGGGAGGGGTAATTATGATGCGATTAGGCAAGAATTAGGGAGCATAAGATGGGAACAGAAACTATCAGGGAAAGGCACAAACGAAAAGTGGAGCTTTTTCATGGAGCAATTACTGCGTGTCCTTGATAGGTATGTCCCTGTCAGGCAGGGAGGAAATGGCCGAGTGAGAGAACCATGGTTCACAAAAGAGGTTGAATGTCTAGTCAAGAGGAAAAAGGAAGCGTATGTAAGGATGAGAAAACAAGGTTCAGTTGGGTCGATTGAGGGGTACAAGGTAGCAAGGAATGAGCTAAAAAAAGAGCTTAGCAGAGCTAGGAGGGGGCATGAGAAGTCCTTGGCGGGTCGGATCAAGGAAAACCCCAAGGCTTTTTACTCTTATGTGAGAAATAAAAGAATGACCAGGGTGAGGGTAGGGCCGGTCAAGGACAGTAGTGGGAACTTGTGCATGGAGTCAGAAGAGATAGGAGAGGTGATGAATGAATACTTTTCGTCAGTGTTCACCGAGGAGAGGGGCCATGTTTTTGAGGATGAGAGTGTGATAAAGGTGGATAGGCTGGAGGAGGTAGATGTTCTGAGGGAAGATGTTTTAGCAATTTTGAAGAACCTGAGGGTCGATAAGTCCTCTGGGCCAGATGGGATATATCCTAGGATTCTTTGGGAGGCAAGGGAGGAGATTGCAGAGCCTTTGGCTTTGATCTTTGGGTCCTCACTGTCCACGGGGATGGTGCCAGAGGACCGGAGAGTGGCGAATGTTGTTCCTCTCTTCAAGAAAGGAAATAGGAATGACCCTGGTAATTATAGGCCGGTTAGTCTTACTTCGGTGGTTGGTAAGATAATGGAAAAGGTCCTGAGGGATAGGATTTATGACCATTTGGAAAGATGCAACTTAATCCGGGATAGTCAACACAGATTCGTGAAGGGTAAGTCTTGCCTAACA
Organism: Squalus acanthias; assembly: GCA_030390025.1. Taxonomy (NCBI): domain Eukaryota; kingdom Metazoa; phylum Chordata; class Chondrichthyes; order Squaliformes; family Squalidae; genus Squalus; species Squalus acanthias. The sequence goes on from CM059432.1 coordinate 110,408,016, forward strand.
AATTTGATTGAATTCTTTGAGGAGGTAACTAAGTGTGTAGATGAAGGTAGAGCAGTTGATGTCGTATACATGGATTTTAGTAAGGCGTTTGATAAGGTTCCCCATGGTCGGCTCATGAAGAAAGTAAGGAGTTGTGGGATAGAGGGAAATTTGGCCGATTGGATAAGTAACTGGCTATCTCATAGAAGGCAGAGGGTGGTGGTGGATGGAAAATTTTCGGACTGGAGACCAGTTACCAGCGGTGTGCCACAGGGGTCGGTGCTGGGTCCTCTGCGGTTTGTGATTTTTATCAATGACTTGAAGGAGGGGACTGAAGGGTGGATCAGTAAATTTGCTGATGACACCAAGATTGGTGGAGTAGTGGATGAGGTGGAGGGCTGTTGTAGGCTGCAAAGAGACATTGATAGGATGCAGAGCTGGGCCGAAAAATGGCAGATGGAATTTAACCCTGATAAGTGCGAGGTGATTCATTTTGGCAGGGCAAATTTGAATAAGGATTACAGGGTCAATGGCAGGGTTCTGAGGAACGTGGAGGAACAGAGGGATCTGGGGGTTCATATCCACAGATCTCTGAAGGTTGCCACTCAAGTGGATAGAGCAGTAAAGAAGGCCTATAGTGTGTTAGCGTTTATTAACAAGGGGTTTGAGTTTAAGAACCGTGAGGTTATGCTGCAACTGTACAGGACCTTGGTGAGACCACATTTGGAATAGTGTGTGCAGTTCTGGTCACCTCACTATAGGAAGGACGTGGAAGCATTGGAAAGAGTGCAAAGGAGATTTACCAGGATGCTGCCTGGTTTGGGGGGGGGGGGGGGGGGGGGGGGGGAGGTCTTATGAGGAAAGATTGAGGGAGCTAGGGCTTTTCTCTTTAGAGCGGAGGAGGATGAGAGGCGACTTAATAGAGGTTTATAAGATGATGAGGGGGATAGATAGAGTGGATGTTCAGAGACTATTTCCTCGGGTAGAGGCAGCTGTTACAAGGGGGCATAACTATAAGGTGCATGGGGGGAGATATAGAAGGGATGTCCGAGGTAGATTCTTTACTCAGAGAGTGGTTGGGGTGTGGAATGGACTGCCTGCTGTGATAGTGGAGTCGGACACTTTAGGAACTTTCAAGCGGTTATTGGATAAGCACATGGAGCACACCAGAATGATAGGGAGTGGGATAGCTTGATCTTGGTTTCGGACAATGCTCGGCACAACATCGAGGGCCGAAGGGCCTGTACTGTGCTGTACTGTTCTATGTTCTATGATTGGGACTACAGGAGTAGAGAGGTCACAGGAGATGGTGAGGTCAAAGGGGTGGGTGGGGGAATTTCTATGGAGTCAGAGGTTTAGGAAGGATAAGAGGCAAGGGAGATAGACATTGAAATTGAGAATCAATTATTAGTGCAGATGCGGAGAGGGTATCTCGGGAGAAACCCAGGTGCAGCTTTGGAGGGTGGAGGGGGAGGGGGTGTGGCCAACAGAGAGGATTTTAAAGGATAGATGAAGGGGATGGGGGGGGGGGGGGGGGAAGAAACAGGGCGAGGTGCTTTAAGGAAGAGAAGGTGCCAGAGGAGTCAAGGGAGAGACGAACTGTGACTTGGTGATAAGGGCCATACTGCTACTGTGGCTGTTTGGGCAGGGCAGGTGGTTGAAAGTGTAGCCAGATGGGAAGGCTTCAGTTAAGGGGCAAGATGTCACCACCCAAAAAGCCAGAACAGAAATGCAATCATCCACACGAAGGTCATGGATGGGAACAGCTTTGTTTGCGAGTGAAGAGATGTCTGGAGGAAAATGTGGAGAGGGGCAGTGATTGTTGATCCACTGGTACAGTCCAGAGTCTAAGGTCGCAGTGGTGGCTGGGGTGAGTGGGGCATAAAGCAAGTTGAGGAGATTAGCCCCAAGCTGGCATACTGGGTGGGAATGTCAGCCAGACAGAAGGATGGCACACTTGGGATTGCTGCTTGTAAGCAGGCTGGAGCAATAGGCACCTTAATGGGCCTTTCAGAGAATGCCAAGAGAGCCAGAGGGTAGTAGTGTCAGTCGTGGCTCAGTGGGTAGCACCCTCGCCTCCGAGTCTGAAGGTTGTGGGTTCAAGTCCCACTCCAGAGGCTGGAGCACAAAAATCTAGGCTGACATTCCAGTGCAGTGCTGAGGGAGTGCTGCACTGTCGGAGGTGCCGTCTTTCGGATGAGACAAACTGAGGTCCCGTCTGCTCTCAGGTGGGCGTAAAAGATCCCATGGCACTATTTCGAAGAGCAGGGGAGTTATCCCCGGTGTCCTTGCCAATATTTAGCCCTCAACCAACATAACAAAAAACAGATTATCTGGACATTATCACATTCCTGTTTGTGGGATCTTGCTGTGCACAAATTGGCTGCCGACTTTCCTACATTACAACAGTGACTACACTTCAAAAAGTACTTCATTGGCTGCAAAGCACTTTGGGACGTCCAGTGGTCACGAAAGGCGCTATATAAATGCAAGTCTTTCTTTCTAGGAAAGCAGAGGAGCAGTAATGGTTTGTGGTAGAGGGGCAAAATATAGGAGGGGAGCAATGAAAGATGGCACAGCTGGGTGACAGAGGGAAGGAGAGGAAAGGAGGGGCCAGGAGAAACAAAGGGAGATAGACAAAATAGGCTCAGGTCGGGAGCAGCAGCCAAAATGCACACTCAAACAAACAAAAGGTTACATAGGTGTGCAAAGATAATGTGGTTGTAAACAGAGGATAAAGTTAAGTCTGGGGCCCTGTGGTGGGATAAGCCACCTGGACGACACAGGATCAGTGCAGATCAGGGAGCTGGTGCAAGGAGCAGCTGCAAGGCGGCAAGGAGCTAATAAAACTGGCAGTAGCAGCAGCCGGGGCTTGAGGAGCTGGCCCAACCCAGTCCAATGAAGGGTGATGGAGGTGTTCTGAAGGACAAGTGGAGTCGAGCAGAGCCAGCAAGAAGCAAACTGATAGCAGCATAGGAAAGAATATTCAGCAGCATCCGCAGTAGGAGTGGGAACCAGAATAAGAGAGATGGGTCAGATATCAAGTTAATTGGCAAAAACACCCAGCGTCTGCTTTAACGAGGAGATACTAATTCAGCTGCAGCATGCGCCCAGCTATTTTTTTGAAAAACAGAAACAGCTGTGTGTCCTAGCAGGAGATCCCTGATGGTGCAGCACATCAGACAACGAGCTTATGACTGCTGGCTTGCATTCTGACACCTGTCCGATATGAATTCTCAAAATGAAACATCCTTGTGCAAAGTATGCATAATTTGCCTCGCAGAGTTCAAAGGGTTACTAGGAATCAAACCAGATGGCAACTTTGCATTCCATGCTACCAAAACATGAGCTTCCCTGTGAGAACTGTTGACTGAAATGTCTCAAAAATTCCACACTGTTGACTTAAAGATTTTAAATTTAAGAAACTCTCATGATCTAAAATGGGAGTGTCCCGAGGTTGTTTTCAGCATTAGGTACAATTACTAATGGACATACTGAAATGATTGTTATTGCTGTTGTTCACAATTTAGACTTTGGTAAGAAACAATTTACATTTTGGTAAGAAAAATAAAGAGGTCACACATTACATGGAAAATAAGAAGCTAAATGGGGTAGAGGAGCAAATGGATCTCCCAGTACAGATACACAAATCACTGAAAGTAACGATGCAGGTTAATAAGGCCATTAAAAAAGCAAACCAAGCACTAGGGTTAATTTCTAGAGGGAGAGAATTGAAAAGTAGTGAAGTTATGCTAAACCTGTATCGAACGTTGGTTAGACCACACTTGGAGTACTGCGTGCAGTTCTGGTCGCCATATTATAAAAAGTATATAGAGGCACTGGAGAGTGTGCAGAGATTTACAAGGATGATACCAGAAATGCGAGGGTACACCTATCAAGAAAGGATGAACAGGCTGGGCCTCTTTTCTCTTGAAAAAGGCGGCTGAGGGGTGACCTAATAGAGGTCTTTAAAATTATGAAAGGTTTTGATTGAGTGGATACAGAGAGAATGTTTCCACTTGTGGGGTAGAGCATAACTAGAGGCCATCAATATAAGATAGTCACCAAGAAATCAAATAGGGAATTCAGAAGAAACTTCTTTACCCAGAGAATGGTGAGAATGTGGAACTCACTCCGTTGAAGCGAATAGTATAGATGCATTTAAGGGGAAGCTCGATAAGCATGTGAGGAAGAAGAGAATAGAGGGTTATGCCGGAAGGATGGGAGGAGGCTCAAGTGGAGCATAAACACCGGCATGGACTAGATGGGCTGAATGGCCTGATTCTGTGCTGTATATTCTATGTAAAAGGGGGTACAGTAGCTGAACTGTAGGGGTTTAGAGGGATTCAAGATGGCTCCTGGGCTGTCAGCCCCTTTCTGAGCTGCTCTTCTCCAACTGTCTCCGTGGTCATCCATTTGCCATCCTTTGCCCTTTCTTCCCCCAATCTCCTTTCTTCCATCGCTTAAGATACATCACATCATTAAGATACCCTGGCTCTGATAGTGAAAGCATTTCAGCCCAAACTACAACGTTAAAGCTACCCCTGCACAGTCCACTGCCCATCCCGACACTGCGTGTCTTTGTTCTCACTGAGCTCCTTCAACTGCTGGAACTCTGCTGAAACTTGACCTCTATCACTGGATTCCTCAGGAACAGGACTGCGTTGACTACACGGTTTGACTCCGTGACTACGGCACTGTTCTGCTTTTCAGTCATTTCAAGTCTTATGCTGCGGAATTCTTCTGTCAAATTGGTTTCCGTTCTCCTTGACTTCTCTGGACATCTAGACTACGTTTCTGCTTTGAGCTACACTGGATTACACTACGTTCCTGCACTGGATTATACTGCATTTCACTGTAAGACGTACCTGCTGTGTCTCTATCTCTGCTGCTAAAAGATTTTTACCTTTAAACTGCGGCTGTGTCTCTGCTGAAATGGTTCTACTGGTTTTTCAGCTCTGCTGGCTTCTAGGTAGCAGCTGCTGCTCCACCGGTTTTCAGCTTTGCTGGTCACTGGCTTGTGGTTTTACTTTTTCTCCGCCACTTTGATCTACGGTGACCTCCAACTTGCATCAATTTTGCCATCATCTACCGGCTCTCATTCCTACGGCAACAACCTTCATCCTCGAACTCTCTATCCTTCAAATAGCTTCTGGGCTTCTCTCGCCTGCTTTGGACAACGGTTCGTCGATGCTCCATGCCGGCCCCATCCTGCTTACGTCGGCTTTGTCTTTCCATAGGACCTCTGACTATGACCCTGGTCTCCCTACTAATCTCTCCAACCTATTCCCTGCTACCAGGAAATACGTATTCCATTAATTACTACATTTGAACAGGCCTATGTAACCTGAGCTTTTCCTGTGTCCATTCGCGTGCGCACTTTGGCTGCCGCTCCGGACCCGAGGCATTCAATACTTTTCCACTTATTCCCCCTCTTTTCCCTTCTCTCTATCCCTCCCTGACCGCTCTCCCCTGTAGTCCTGCCTCCTTTCAGCTCTCCTCTCAGATACTCTGCTCTCCCAAATCCCTACCCCAATCCTTCAGTACTCCCCGACCTTCCTACTCTCCTGCCGCCATCCCAAGCTTGATTCCCTCTTGGATAAGCCTACAGCTTCCCTCTGTGCCTCTCTTGGCATACTCCTGTGCAGCGCCTTGGGACGTTTTACTACGTAAAAGGCGCTATATAAATACAAGTTGTTGTTGTTGTTGTTGGAGGGGAAAGAGTAGAGCATACTCCTTGAGTACTCCATAGTCACCCTTTAAATTAAACCTGCTACTCATTCTCCCTTCCCGCAGTACAAACTGGAATTCTTCTACCTCTCAAAGTCCCTCCACCCTGCTGTAAGTGATTGACTGTCGCTTCATACTTTGGGTGGGGGTCCCGAATCTCAAAAGAATTCCTGCTCACAGTCTGCAGTGGTGTTCAACTGTAGGGGCAGAGTGCATCTGTGAAGAAGGGAGGGGAAGAAGTGGCTCTGAAGTGGAAAGAGCAATAACTGTGGTAGGTTTTGAGAAAGCTGGGTCCACGAAAAACCAAAATGTATTTTCTTTTTATTTACATTTAATGGCCTATAAACTGTAAAGTGTACTTAGATTAACCAGAATGCATCATTTTTAATGTGAAAGATCAACATGTTCTGGGGTCAAGTCCCTCGACCCTGTCCCCTATCCCAGGATGCAATCCCAGTACAAACATGGGATAGAGGTACAGCATTTGGAAGGAGTGTGCACAATTTGGGATTTGCTGACAAGGACCCTGACTTGAATGATCCTGTGTTCAATATAACAGTGTGAATCCCCTATTTGCACCTAAGAAAACTAAAGCTTTTTAATCCCAGTAATAATCATCTGCTACTGGAAGAAAGAAGTCTTAAGACACAAACAAAAATCTCAAATGGCAAATGCAGAGTAATTCTCAATAAAATTGACCAATGTCCCTTTCTTTTGACAAGAAAGAAATGTAATGCCCATTTTCATTGTGGATTCCAAAACCCTGGAAAATCGCCCAAATCAAGTGCCAAAAATTAACACTGTCTGGAGGTGAGGTACAACACTTAACACCCGATAAAATAAATCTTGTGCCTTCAGCACTTGTATCCCTTTCAAGTACTGGGTATTTGTCTTCCTCTACTATTAATGAATGACAATGCTGGGTATACGTACAGCTCAAGAGACAAGCCTGTGTCCAACTGTACTTTCAGTGTAATTACTTGTTTTCGCAGGTCATACACTCACTCAGGGCAGTTTTTGAGATGCCAGCTTTTTTGAAACTGTCCAATTTTGCTTTTATTTTGTGATAAGTATACATAGTTCAGGTGATCTTTCAAAATTGTGGTTAATGATTTAATGTTACCTCTGGTACTTATCTATTATGAACTTGTACTTAACTTACAGAATCATAGAATGGTTACAGCACAGACGGAGGCTCAAAGGTAGTAATCTCAGGATTGCTACCGGTGCCACGTGCTAGTCAGAGTAGAAATAGAAGGATATTTCAGATGAATACGTGGCTAGAGGAATGGTGCAAGGGGGAGGGATTCAAATTTCTGGGACATTGGAACCGCTTCTGGGGGAGATGGGACCAGTACAAACTGGACGGTTTGCACCTGGGCAGGACCGGGACCGATGTCCAAGGGGGACTGTTTGCCAGTGCTGTTGGGGAGGGTTTAAACTAAAATGGCAGGGGGTTGGAAACCTGTGCAGGGAAACAGAGGAAAGGGAAGCAAGGATAGAAGCAAAAGACAGGAAGGAGAAAAGCAAAAGTGGAAGGCAGAGAAATCAAGGGTGTAAATCAAGCAGGGCTACAGTAAATAATAATTCTAAAAGGACTAAGAGTGTTAAAAAAACAAGCCTGAAGGCTTTGTGTCTTAATGCGAGGAGCATTCGTAATAAGGTGGATGAATTAGCTGCGCAAATAGATGTAAACGGATGTGATATAATTGGGATTATGGAGACATGGCTCCAGGGTGACCAAGGCTGGGAATTCAACATCCAGGGGTATTCAATATTCAGGAAGGACAGACAAAAAGGAAAAGGAGGTGGGGTAGCATTGCTGGTTAAAGAGATGATTAACACAATAGTAAGGAAGGATATTAGCTCTGATGATGGGGAATCTGTATGGGTAGAGCTGAGAAATACCAAGGGGCAGAAAACGTTAGTGGGAGTTGTATACAGACCCCCAAACAGTAATGCTGAGGTTGGGGATGGGATTAAACGGGAAATTAGAGACGCGTGCAATAAGGGCACAGCAGTTATCATGGGTGACTTTAATCTACATATAGATTGGGCTAACCAAATTAGTAACAATACTGTGGAGGAGGAATTCCGAGAGTGTATACGGGAAGGTTTCCTGGACCAATATGTCGAGGAACCAACTAGAGATCAGGCCATCTTAGACTAGGTATTATGTAATGAGAAAGGATTAATTAACAAGCTTGTTGTGCGAGGCCCCTTGGGGTGGAGCGATCATAATATGATCGAATTCTTCATTAAGATGGAGAGTGAAGTAGTTGACTCAGAGACTAGGGTCCTGAATTTAAATAAAGGAAACTACAATGATATGAGGCGCGAGTTGGCTAGGGTGGATTGGGGAGCGTTACTTAAAGGGTTGACTGTGGATAGGCAATGGCAAACATTTAAAGATCGCAGGGATGAACTACAGAATTTGTTCATCCCTGTCCTGTTTGGCATAAAAATAAAACAAAAAAGGTGACTCAACCATGGCTAACAAGGGAAATTAGGGATAGCATAAGATCCAAGGAGAGGACATATAAATTGGCCAGAAAAAGCAGCAAACCTGAGGATTGGGAGCAGTTTAGGATTCAGCAACGGAGGACAAAGGGATTAATTAAGAGGGGGAAAATAGAATATGAGAGTAAGCTTGCAGGGAACATAAAAACTGACTGTAAAAGCTTCTATAGATATGTGAAGAGAAAAAGATTGGTGAAGTCAAGCATAGGTCCCTTGCAGTCAGAATCAGGGGAATTTATAATGGGGAACAAAGAAATGGCTGACGAATTAAATACATACTGTGTTTCTGTCTTCACAAAGGAGGACACAAATAAACTCCCAGAGATGTCGGGGAACATAGGGTCTAATGAGAGGGAGGAATTGAATGAAATCACTATTTGTAGGGAAATGGTGTTAGGGAAATTGACGGGATTGAAGGCCGATAAATCCCCAGGGCCTGATAATCTACATCCTAGGGTACTTAAGGAAGTAGCCCTAGAAATAGTAGATGCATTGCTGGTCATCTTTCAAAATTCTATGGACTCTGGAACAGTTCCCATGGATTGGAGGGTAGCTAATGTAACCCCACTATTTAAAAAAGGTGGTAGAGAAAAAACGGGGAATTATAGACATCAGTAGTGGGCAAAATGCTAGAGTCCATTATAAAAGATGTAATAGCAGAGCACCTGGAAAACAGTGACAGGATCGGACAAAGTCAACATGGAATTACAAAAGGTAAATCATGCCTGACTAATCTACTGGAATTTTTTGAGGATGTAACTGGTAGAATAGATAAGGGAGAGACAGTGGATGTGGTGTATTTGGATTTCAGAAGGCTTTCGATAAGGTCCCGCATAAGAGAATAGCGTGCAAAGTTAAAGCACATGGGATTGGGGGTGAGGTACTGATTTGGAGAGAGAACTGGTTGGCAGACAGGAAGCAAAGAGTTGGAATAAACGGGTCTTTTTCCGAGTGGCAGGCAGTGACTAGTGAGGTACCGCAGGGATCGGTGCTAGGACCCCAGCTATTCACAATGGGCCGAAAATTGATCCCGGGACGCGAGAGTACGCACTGCGTACTCTCGCGTATTCCCACTCCAATTGCCGGTTTTCTGCATGCCCTGCGCATGCGCTGAAAACCGGCAATTGCTCTTCTGAAAAGGGGGCGGGTCCTGGGTGCATCGCGTGCGCGCTACAGGCTGCGCGCACGCTGTGCACTTCATGCTTTGGACGCGCAGGTAAGTAGGGAAGATTTTGGAAATGTAAAAAGGAGGAGTAAGACCCGCTTTTAAGAAGGTAAGTAGTGAATTAAGTATTTTTTTGAATTTTTTTTTTTACAGGTATATCTTTTTTAGAGACTTTAAAGACAGGTAAGTTTATTTTTATAACTTTTTAAAAGATTTTAAATTTTTTCAAAAATTTAATTTTTTATTTAAAATGGTTAATTTAATTAACTATACTTATTTTATTAATGTGATGGTTTTTTTTTAATTTAATTGAGGTTTAGCTGTTATTTTGGGGGGGTGTAAGATTCATAGATTTCACAGCAGGTCTGTGAAACTTATGAATGGAAGATGGTGTGCTGCCATTGGCTCTAACTGAGTCACGTGATCTCACAGCTCGCACGAATTCACTACGCCGCTGGGATACGCAAGCCCAGCACAGCTGATGTCTGGAACATCAAGTTCGTGCGAGCTGGATCTGAAAAAGCACAAGCGAGGTGAGACAGCGCGGGGAAGGCTTACCCCCGCGGGAACAGAGCGAGATCAATTACTGGGCCAATATATATTAATGATCTAGACGAGGGAACTAGATGTAATATCTCCAAGTTTGCAGACGACACAAAGCTGGGTGGGCGTGTGTGCTGTGAGGAGGATGCAGAGAAACTCCAGTATGATTTGGACAGGTTGGGTGATTGGGCAGATGCATGGCAGATGCAGTATAATGTGCAAGGTTATCCACTTTGGTGGCAAAAACAGGAAGACAGATAATTATCTGAACGGCAATAGATTGGGAAAAGGGGAAGTGCAACGAGATCTGGAGTCCTTGTGCACCAGTCGCTGAAGGTAAGCATGCAGGTGCAGCAGGCGGTTAAGGCGGCAAATGGTATGTTGGCCTTCATAGCGAGAGGATTCGAATACAGGAGCAAGGATGTCTTGCTGCAGTTGTACAGGGCCTTGGTGAGACCACACCTTGAGTATTGTGTGCAGTTTTGGTCGCCTTATCTGAGGAAGGATGTTCTTGCCATGGAGGGAGTGCAGTGAAGATTTACCAGACTGATACCTGGGATGGCAGGAATGACGTATGAAGAGAGATTGGGTCGAATAGGCTTATATTTGCTAGAGTTTCGAAGAATGAGAGGGGATCTCATTGAAACTTATAAAATTCTAACAGGACCAGACAGACTAGTTGCAGGAAGGATGTTCCCGATGGCGGGGGAGTCCAGAACCAGAGGTCTAAGGATAAGGGGTAAGCCATTTAGGACTGAGATGAGGAGGAATTTCTTCACCCAGAGAGTGGTGAACCTGTGGAATTCTCTACCACAGAAGGCAGTTGAGGCCAATTCATTAAATATATTCAAGAAGGAGATAGATATATTTCTTAAGGCTAAAGGGATCAAGGGATATGGGGAGAAAGCAGGGACAGGGTACTGAATTTGGATGATCAGCCATGATCTCATTAAATGGCGGAGCAGGCTCGAGGGGCCGAATGGCCTACTCCTGCTCCTATCTTCTATGCTTCTATTCGGCTCGTCGAGCCCATGCCAGCCCTCTGCAACAGAACTGCAGCTAGTCCCAATCCCCCGCCCTTTCCTCATAGCCCTGCACAGTTTTTTCCTTCAGGTACTTATCCAATTCCCTTTTCAAAGCCACATAACTGAAGTCCCTCATCCCTGGAACCATACTTATAAATCTTTGCTGTACCCTCTCCCAAGCCTTCACATCCTTCCTAAAGTGCGGTGCCCAAAATTGGACACAATACTCCAGTTGAGGCCGAACCAGTGTTCTACAAAGGTTCATCATAACTACCTTGCTTTTGTACTCTATGCCTCTATTTATAAAACCCAGGATCCCATATGCTTTTTTTAAATACTTTCTCAACCTGCCCTGCCACCTTCAATGATTTGTGCACATATACCCCCAGATCTCTCTGTTCCTGCACCCCCCTTTAGGATCGTACCCTTTAGTTTATATTGCCTCTCCTCATTCTTCCTACCAAAATGTATCACTTCGCATTTTTCTGCGTTAAATTTCATCTGCCGCATGTCCGCCCATTCCACCAGCCTGTCTATGTCCTCTTGAAGTCTATCACTATCCTCCTCACTATACTTCCAAGCTTTGTCTCATCCGTAAATTTTGAAATTGTGCCCTGTACTCCCAAGTCCAAGTCATGAATATATATCAAGAAAAGCAGTGGTCCTAGTACTAAAAGGGAAGCTCGATAAGCATATGAGGGAAAAGGGAATAGAGGGTTATGCTGACAGAGTTAGATGAGGAAAAATGGGAGGAGGCTTGAGTGGAGCATAAACGCCGGCATGGACTGGTTGGGCCGAGTGGCCTATTTCTGTGCTGTATATAAAAAGATTAGCATTACTGAAAGTTGGTAAGTCACCTGGTCCAGATGGAATGCATCCTAGATTGTTGAAAGAAGCAAAGGTAGAAATAGTCGAGGCATTGGTCACAATGGGGGGAATTTTTACTTTTCAACACGCTGGGAGCAGGAGGGGTGCGCGAGATCCGGTAGTGCATGGAACGCGGAAGTCTAGGTCTCCCTGCACACTCTGGAGATTTAACTCCACAGCATGCGTCTTTTGTCATTGACTGGTTCCCCACCCGGAAGTCAGCTTGATTGACAGGCTTGGCATCCAGCACTCGGAGGAGGCCGCCGCAGGACCAGGAAGGTCTGATCCCAACCCCATGGGTTGGTCAGATTCCTGGCCAGGGGGGGTGGGAGGGGTTTGACAAAGTAGTAGACAGTGATGAGGATAGCTGTAGACTTCAGGATGACAGACAGGATGGTGAAATGGGCAGAATCATGGTTGATGGAGTTCAATGCAGAGAAGTGTGAAGTGATGCACTTTGGGAGGACTAATATGGAAAGACGGTATACTATAAATGGCACAATTTTGAAAAGTGTAAATGAGCAGAGAGACCTTGGGGTCCATATGCACAAATCCTTAAAGGTGGCACAGCAAGTTGATAAGGTGGTTAAAAAAGCATATGGGTTACTTGGGTTTATAAACAGAGGCATAGAATATAAAAGCAAAGAGATCATGCTAGAACTTTATAAATCACTGGTTAGGCCTCAGCTGGATTATTGTGGACAATTCTGGGCACCACACTTCAGGAAAGATGTAAAGGCCTTAGAAAGGGTACAGAGGAGGTTTACCAGGATGTTACCAGGGATGAGGGACTTCAGTTATGAGGAGAGGTTGGAAAAGTTAGGACTGTTCTCCTTGGAACAGGGAAGGTTAAGAGGCGACCTAACAGAGGTTTTCAAGATGATGAGAGGTTTTGATCGAGTAGAGAGAGAAAAACTATTCCCTCTGGTGAGTGGGTCAATAACTCGAGGTCATAGATTTAAAATCATTGGCAAAAGATTGAGAGGGGAGATGAGGAGAAATGTTTTCACTCAGAGTTGTCGGGATCTGGAACGCTCGAACTGAAAAAGTGGTGGAAGCTGATTCCATAAATAATTTAAAAAAGGGAGCTGGACAGGTTCTTGAGGATGAGGAACTTACAGGGTTATGGACAAAAAGCAGGATGTGGGACTAAGCACAGGCACGACAGGCCGAATGGCCCCTTTTGTGCTGTAAGTTTCTATAGTTTAAGAGGTGTTCTAAACCATGAAGGGTTTTGATCAAGTAAAGGAGAAACTGTTTCCAGTGGCTGAGTAAATAACGAGAAACTGTGGCAGAGCGTCAATTACCAGAGGACACAGATTTAGAAACATAGAAAAATAGGAGCAGGGGTAGGCCATTCAGCCCTTCGAGCCTGCTCCGCCATTCAATATCATGGCTGATCCTCTATCTCAATACCATATTCCCGCTCTCTCCCCATACCCCTTGATGCCTTTTGTGTCTAGAAATCTATCTATCTCCTTCTTAAATATATTCAGTGACTTGGCCTCCACAGCCTTCTGTGGTAGAGAATTCCACAGGTTCACCACCCTCCTGAGTGAAGAAATTTCTCCTCATCTCAGTCCTAAATGTCCTACCCCGTATCCTGAGACTGTGACCCCTCGTTCTAGACCCGCCAGCCAGGGGAAACCTCCTCCCTGCATCCAGTCTGTCTAGCCCGGTCAGAATTTTATACGTTTCAATGAGATCCCCTCTCATTGTTCTAAACTCTAGTGAATACAGGCCTAGTCAACCCAATCTCTCCTCATACGACAGTCCTGCCATCCCAGGAATCAGTCTGGTGAACCTTCGCTGCACTCCCTCTATGGCGAGTATAACCTTTTAGATAAGGAGACCAAAACTGCACACAGTACTCCAGGTGTGGTCTCACCAAGGCCCTGTATAACTGTAATAAGACATCCTTGCTCCTGTACTCAAATCCTCTTGCAATGAAGGCCAACATACCATTTGCCTTCCTAACTGCTTGCTGCACCTGCATGTTTGCTTTCAGTGACTGGTGTACAAGGACACCCAGGTCCCTCTGTACATCAACATTTCCCAATCTATCACCATTTAAATAATACTCTGCCTTTCTGTTTTTCCTACCAAAGTGGATAACTTCACATTTTTCCACGTTATACTGCATCTGCCATGTATTTGCCCACTCACTTAACTTGTCTAAATCACCTTGAAGGCTCTTTGCATCCTCCTCACAACTCACAATCCCACCTAGTTTCGTGTTGTCAGCAAACTTGGAAATATTACATTTGGTTCCCTCATCCAAATCATTGATATTTATTGTGAATAGCTGGGGCCCAAGCACTGATCCCTGCGGTGCCCCACTAGTCACCACCTGCCACCCCGAAAAAGACCCATTTATTCCTACTCTGTTTCCTGTCTGTTAACCAATTTTAAATCCATGCCAGTATTATATCCCCAATCCCATGTGCTTTAATTTTGCACACTAACCTCTTATGTGGGACTTTATCAAAGGCCTTCTGAAAATCCAAATACACCACATCCACTGGTTCTCCCTTATCTATTCTACCAGTTATATCCTCAAAAAACTCCAGTAGGTTTGTCAAACACGATTTCCCTTTCATAAATTCATGTTGACTTTGTCTAATCCCGTTGATATTTTCCCAAGTGTCCTGTTATCACGTCCTTTATAATAGACTCTAGCATTTTCCCTACTACTGATGTTAGGCTAACCGGTCTGTAGTTCCCCGTTTTCTCTCCCTCCTTTTTTAAATAGTGGGGTTACATTTGCCACCCTCCAATCTGCAGGAACTGTTCCATAATATATACAATTTTGGAAGATGACAACCAATGCATCCACTATTTCCATGGCTACCTCTTAGTACTCTGGGATGCAGATCATCAGGCCCTGGGGATTTATCGGCTTTCAGTCCCATTAATTTCTCCAGCACTATTTTTTTTTACTAATACGAATTTCCTTTAATTCCTCCTCCTCACTAGGCCCTTGGTTCCCTGGCATTTCTGGGAAGTTATTTGTGTCCTCTTCCGTGAAGACAGGACCAAAGTATTTGTTTAATTGCTCTGCCATTTCCTTGTTCCCCATTATAAATTCTCCCGTTTCTGACTGTAAGGGACCTACATTTGTCTTCACTACTCTTTCTTTTTAAATACTTGTAGAAGCTTTTACAGTCCACTTTTATGTTCCTTGCAAGTTTACTCTCATACTCTATTTTTCCCCTCTTAAATCAATCTCTTGGTCCTTTTTTGCTGAATTCTAAACTGCTCCCAATCCTTAGGCTTGCTACTTTTTCTGGCAACTTTATATGACTCCTCTTTGGATTTAATACTATCCTTAATTTCTTTTGTTAGCCATGGTTGGGCCACTTTTCCTTTAGTGTTTTTGCGCCAGAAAGGAATGTATAACTGTTGCAATTCATGCATTCGTTCCTTAAATGTTAGCCATTGCCTATCCACCGTCATGTCTTTTAATGAAGCTCCCCAATCTATCATAGCCAATTCACTCCTCATACCTTCGTAGTTTCCTTTGTTTAGATTTAGGACCCTAGTTTCGTATTGGACCACTTCACTTTCCATCTTAATGAAGAATTCTATCATGTTATGGTCACTCTTCCCTAAAGGACCCCACACAACAAGATTATTAATTAACCCCTTCTCATTGCACAATACCCAATCTGGGATAGCCTGTTCCTTAGTTGGCTCAACGTACTGGTCTAAAATAAATCTCGTACACACTCCAGGAATTCATCCTCCACAGTATTATTGCTAATTTGGTTTGGCCAGTCTATATGTAGATTAAAGTCACCCATGATTACTGCAGATATGATTTAAGGTATTTGGCAGAAGAACTAGAGACGACATGAGGATAAAAAAATTTACACACCGAGTTGTTATGATCTGAAGGTCAATAACAACTTTCAAAAGGGAATTGGATAAATACTTGAAGGTGGAAAATTTGTAGGGCAATGGGAAAGAGCAGGGGAGTGGGTCCAATTGGATGGCTCTTTCAATGGCCTCCTTCTGTGCTGTATCATTCTATGATTTTGATTACTTTTAGTTTTCAGGTTAAGATTTTTTTGAGCACCTCTGACTCTCTGCATTATGCTGTATTATTCAGCTGTTAATTGTAACATGTGTAATCACCAACGCTCCTTGTACTAATTTATCCAGCTGATAATCAACCCAAGATAAATCACTCCCTGCTAACAGTAACGACAAGGTCAGAACAGACACCAATCCAACATGGCAGCCAGAAACAGTACAAGTAAAGCTGGCACATCAATACTTGGCAACATGGAGTATCAATTAAATATGCAATTAAAACAATGTTAACATTTTTAATCCAGATTATTCGTGACTTTTTAAAAAAAATTGATTGACAGCCCCAAAAAAACCAAACATTTCCAACAAAAACTATTTTCCTTTTAATTGTTTAAGTCACTCAAAAAAGATTGAGCTTATTTTTTTCCTATCGTTGTATACAGTATTCCATTTTCTGTGGTCCTTTCCAACTCATTGGTTGAATTGCCTATTTAGAATTAAGCAAATAAATTTCCCCTCACTTTCCAGATGTTGGCAATTCACCAGTTTTATAAAGCAGTCCTGAAAAATAAACCAACACAACGGTGAGGAGTGAGTATGGAGAAGTAACACTGAAAATCTAATTGTTGCATAGCAGAAACTGTACAATCCAACTGAATTTGTGCAGCAGACTTGATGGACCAGCTGGTCCTTTACTGCCCATTAATTTCACATGTTCGAAATTAAGAAAGTTAAGACTCCAACTGAGGAGACGCCCATGGCATGCCCCTACACATAAGAGTTTCAACCAATCACCCGTACAGTGCACCAGTACCAGCGCAAAGTCCTCCACCACCACTTTAAACCTGAATAAAGGGACCAAAAATCCAGAGTCAACAGTAACTGAAATGGTGATTGAACAGTAATGAGTTAACTGCATTATAGTATACCCAGCTCGATCTGCCTATCCTCCTGCAATTACTTAAATATAAAACAGTGGGATCAGAATGAAGCAGGAGCTCGGTGTACTAAAGTACTAACTTGTTTGCACTACTCGTTTCTTTTATATTGTGACAACCCCTCTGAAATCAACTTGGAGAACATTGTTCAGTCTTCTCACTTATTCAAACTGTAGCAGTTCACACACTGACATCCAACACTCAGCCCAGGAAGGTTGCTGCCATATTCTGCCCGAATCAAAAGCAAAATGAGTTTCAAAAGGCAGGGAACTACGAAACAAGCATCCAGACTGTACAGTCAGTTGTTACAGCAACCGGTTGATGTAGTTTTGTCAGCTTAAAACAAACACAAGTAAATTCTATTATGGGATTTGAGGAATATGGGAGCATTAGCAGAAAACTGCTTCTTCCTCCTCCCTCTCCCCAGGGAAACATATCAAAGTGGCTATCTTCTGGCTGAAAACTTGCCATTGAAGCCTAAATTTTCAAATTGGGTGTAATCTCGACCAGAAGCAAGATTGAGCATGTATGGCACACACACCTCATCAGGAAACCCTTCCAATCTCTCTTCTTTTCCTTCACTGCCATAGGAAGAAGCTATAATTGTCTGCCGCTGGCACTGCCAGTACGCCAGAGTTTGGTCCATCAGCCACTCGACCTTCCCAAGCACCAGCTCAGATATCCAGCCCAGGAGAGTTAGAGAGCGAGTCAGAGGGGAGTGCACTGAGTGACACACACAGTACGAGCAGGTAATGGCATCACAGGAGGATGAAGATGTTACTGACCGAAAGTCAGGATGCATTCTTCTTCTTAGGCAGTCCCTCGGAACAGAGGATGACTTGCTTCCACATTAAAAAGGAGTTCTCAGGTGACTGATCAGTCCAATGCGGGACCTACAGTCTCTGTCACAGGTGGGGCAGATGGTGGTTGAAGGGGCGGGAGGGTGGGGTGCTTGGGTTGACGTGTGCTCCTTGCGCTTGGCTTCCGATTGCTCCCGGCGAAGAGACTCGAGGTGTTCGGCGCCTTCCCGGATGCTTCTCCTCTACTTTGTACGGTCTTGGGCCAGGGATTCCCAGGTGTCGGTGGGGATCTTACACTTTTTCAAGGAGGCTTTGAGGGTGTCCTTGAAGCGTTTCCTCTGCCCACCTGGGGCTCTCTTGCCGTGTCGGAGCTCCGAGTAGAGCGCTTGTTTTGGGAGTCACATATCGGGCATGTGGACAATGTGACCCGTCCATCGGAGCTGATCGAGCGTGGTCAAAGCTTCGATGCTGGGGATGTTGGCCTGAGCAAGAACACTGACGTTGGTGCGCCTATCCTGCCAATGGATTTGCAGGATCTTGCGGAAGCAGCGTTGGTGGTACCTCTCCAGTGCTTTGAGGTGCCTGCTGTACATGGTCCATGTCTCGGAGGCATACAGCAGGGCGGGTATTACTGCTGCTCTGTCGACAATGAGCTTGGTGCTGGGTTTGAGGTCCTGGTCTTCAAACACTCTCTTCCTCAGGCGACCGAAGGCTGCACTGGCACACTGAAGGCGGTGTTGGACTTAGTCGTCGACGTCTGGCCTTGTTGACAGCAGGCTCCCGAGGTATGGAAAGTGGTCCACGTTGTCCAAGGCCTTGTCGTGGATTTTGATAATCGGGGGGGCAGTACTGTGTGGCGGGGCAGGTTGGTAGAGGACCTTTGTCTTACGGATGTTTAGTGTAAGATGCATTGCCTCTTGGCTGGCCAGCTCAGGAATCTGGAGCTCATAGGTCTGGTGTCTAAAAGAATAATGCTTGCAGAAGGTCAAGCATTGGTACAGACAGGCAGCTCGGGTGGAGGAGTTCAGCAAAAGCGTGTGCAGTACGTTGGACGGTTCAACAACACTGCAGGCCACCACTGAACAGAAGGCAACTCCAGGGAACCTTGGAGAAGGCCCAAGGCCAGTTTACACCTCTTCCATAAAATGCTCAGACTGCTGTCAGAGACCTGGGGTTATAGATTGGAGAGCGCGGTCTTTTCTGCCTTTAAAAGCTTGGCGACCTTTAAGACAATCGGGGCTTCACTGATCCCACTGGTACCAGTATGTCTACTTTTCCGAAGATTAGTAGTCATGCTAAGCAAGTGCTCAGCACCAGTGGCGATGACCAGAATGCACACAGGTGATGGTGCTGCTTCAAGATTGCAGCACATAGAATCATAGAAAGTTACAGCATGGAAGGAGGCCATTTCGGCTCATCGTGTCCACGGCGGCCAACAAAGAGCTATCCAGCCTAATCCCACTTTCCAGCTCTTGGTCTGTAGCCCTGCAGGTTACGGCACTTCAAGTGCACATCCAAGTACTTTTTAAAATGTGGTGAGGGTTTCTGCCTCTACCACCCTTTCAGGCAGTGAGTTCCAGACCCCCACCACCCTCCGGGTGAATAAATTTCCCCTCAAATCTCCTACCAATTACTTTAAATCTATGCCCCCTGGTTGTTGACCCCTCCGCTAAGGGAAATAGGTCCTTTCTATCTACTCTATCTAGGCCCCTCTCAATTGTATACACCTCAATTAAGTCTCCCCTCAGCCTCCTCTGTTCCAAAAAAAACAAACCCAGCTTATCCAATCTTTCCTCATAGCTAAAATTCTCCAGTCCTGGCAACATCATTGTAAATCTCCTCTGTACCCTCTCTAGTGCAATCACATCTTTCCTGTAATGTGGTGACCAGAACTGCACGCAGTACTCTAGCTGTGGCCTAACTAGTGTTTTATACAGTTCAAGCATAACCTCCCTGCTCTTGTATTCTATTGAGAGGTCGCACAACACCAGGTTATAGTCCAACAGTTTTATTTGAAATCACAAGCTTTCGGAGCTATCGATTGCTCCTTCCTCAGGTGAAGTAAATTAGATACAGAATCGCCAAAGCATATATAGATAGAGAACAAAGCATGTGTACCTTACAATTGCAGACCACTAAATTAAATCATCCTGACTATCTGCCGAGGTGTGATAAAGTTAATCAAGTCAGCCAGGAAGGTACCACATCAAAGACATAGCAAGATACAACTGAGACAATGAGGTGTAGTCAAAAGCTGCCGTCTGTATGTAAAACGAAAAGCTTTAAAATTTTTACTTTTTTACTGGGAAAATTTTTACTTTTTTACTGGGAATCACATCTGTGAACAAGCCAACGACAACTCGAGTCCGGATCACGTCATGTATTGTGACATAAACCCAAGATCCCGGTTGAGACCGTCTTCATGAGTGCGGAACTTGGCTATCAGTTTCTGCTCGATGATTTTGCGTTGTCGTGTGTTTCTAAGGTTGCCTTGGAGAACGCTTACCCGCAGATCCGAGGCTGAATGTCCTTGACTGCTGAAGTGTTCCCCGACTGGGAGGTAACAATCCTGCCTGGCGATTGTTGCGCGGTGCTCGTTCATACTTGTATTCTGTGCCATGGCTAATAAAGGCAAGCATTCCGTATGCCTTCTTAACCACCTTATCTACCTGTCCTGCTACCTTCAGGGATCTGTGGACATGCACTCCAAGGTCCCTTTGTTCCTCTACACTTCTCGGTGTTCTACCATTTAATGTGTATTCCCTTGCCTTGTTAGCCCTCCCCAAATGCATTACCTCACACGTCTCCAGATTGAATTCCATTTGCCACTGTTCTGCCCACCTGACCAGTTCATTGATATCTTCCTGCAGTCTACAGCTTTCTTCTTCATTAACTACACGGCCGATTTTAGTATCATCTGCAAACTTCTTAATCGTATCCCCTACATTCAAGTCTAAATCATTGATATATACCACAAAAAGCAAGGGACCTAGTGCTGAGCCCTGCGGAACCCCACTGGAAACAGCCTTCCAGTCACAAAAACACGCTTCGACCATTACCCTTTGCTTCCTGCCTCTAAGCCAATTTTTGGATCCAACTTGCCACTTTGCCCTGGATCCTATGAGCTTTCACTTTCGTGACCAGTCTGCCATGTGGGACCTTGTCAAAAGCCTTGCTAACATCCATGTAGACTACATCAAACACACTACCCTCATCGACCCTCCTTGTTACCTCCTCAAAAAATTCAATCAAGTTAGTCAGACACGACCTTCCCTTAACAAATCCGTGCTGACTATCCTTGATTAATCCTTGTCTTTCTAAATGAAGATTTATCCTGTCCCTCAGAACTTTTTCCAATAATTTTCCCACCACCGAGGTTAGGCGGACTGGCCTGTAATAACTCGGTCTATCCCTTTCTCCCTTTTTAAACAAAGGTACAATGAGGGCAACACGGTGGCATAGTGGTTAGCACTGGTGCCTCACAGCGCCAGGGACCCGGATTCGAATCTGACCTCGGGTGACTGTCTGTGTGGAGTTTGCACATTCTCCCCGTGTCTGCGTGGGTTTCCTCCGGGTGCTCCGGTTTCCTCCCACAGTCCAAAAATGTGCGGGTTAGGTTGATTTGGCTATGATAAATTGACCCTTAGTGTTAGGGGGGGATTAAATATGTGGGGTTATGGGGATAGGATGGGATATGTTAGGGGGAATTAAATACGTGGGGTTACGGAGGTAGGGTGGGATATGTGTACTGTGGGGATTAAAAGCAGGGACAGGGTACTGGATTTGGATGATCAGCCATGATCGTATTGAATGGTGGAGCAGGCTCGACGGGCTGAATGGCCTACTCCTGCTCCTAGATTCTATGTTTCTATGTTAGCAGTCCTCCAGTCCTCTGGCACCACACCTGTAGCCAGAGAGGATTGAAAAATGATGGTCAGAGCCTCTGCTATTTCCTCTTTTGCTTCTCTTAACAACCTGGGATACATTTCATCCGGGCCTGGGGATTTATGCACTTTTAAAGCTGCTAAGCCCCTTAATACTTCCTCTCTCACTATGTTTATTTCATCTAATATTTCACACTCCTCCTCTGATTGCAATGTCTGCATCGCCCCTCTCCTTTGTGAAAACAGACGCAAAGTATTGATTAAGAACCATACCCATGTCTTCCGACTCCACACACAGGTTACCTTTATGGTCCCCAATAGGCCCTACTCTTTCTTTAGTTATCCTCTTGCTCTTAATGTATTTATTAAACATCTTTGGGTTTTCCTTGATTTTACTTGCCAAAATTTTTCCATGCTCTCTCTTTCCCTTCCTAATTTCCTTTTTAATTGTACCCCTGCAATTTCTATACTCCTCTAGAGTTTCTGCAGTATTGAGCCCTCAGTATCTGTTATAAGCCTCCCTTTTTTTCTTTATCCTACCCTGTATGTCTCTGGACATCCAGGGAGCTCTAGATTTGTTAGTCCCACCCTTTTTCTTTAAGGGAGCATACTTGCTCTGAACCCTCACTATCTCCTCCTTGAATGCCTCCACTGCTTTACCTTCAAGTAGCTGTTTCCAGTCCACTTTGGCTAAATCCCATCTCAGCTTAGCAAAATTGGCTTTTCTCCAATTGAGAACTTTTGTTCCTGGTCTATCTCTGTCCTTTTCCATAACTACCTTAAATCTAACTGCATTATCACTAGCACCAAAATGCTCTTCCACTGATACCCCATCCACCTGCCCAGCTTCACTCCCTAAAACTAAGTCCAGGACCGCCCCTTCCCTTGTTGGGCTTGTTACATACTGGCTAAAAAAAGTTCTCCTGAATGCATTTTAGGAATTCCGCACCCTCTATACCTTTCACACTAATTTTATCCCAGTTTATATTAAGGTAGTTGAAATCTCCTACTATTACTACCCTATAATTTTTGCACTTCAGAAATTTGCCTACATATTTGCTCTTCTAGCTCCCTCTGACTGTTTGGGGGTCTATAGTACACCCCCAGCAGTGTAATTGCCCCTTTTTTGTTCTTCAATTCAACCCATATGGCCTCATTTGATGATCCTTCTAATCAATACTGCGAACCCCCCCCTCTCGATCCCATCTCAAAACCCTGTAAGCAGGAATGTTAAGCTGCCATTCCCACCTTTCTTTCAGTCATGTCTCAGTAATAGCTTTAATATCATACTCCCAAAGTGCTCTCAGCTCATCTGCCTTATTCCCTATACTCCTTGCATTGAAGTATATACCATTTAGTACTGCCAAACTCCCTTGTTGTCTATTTTCTAGCCCTTGCTTCCTCTGTCTTTCAAATTCACTTTCTACTTTTCTGCTTTCTAATTTCAGCTTTGCTTCTCTCCCTTCTGAATCTATTCTCAGGTTCCCATCCCCCTGCCAAGCTACGCGTGCACTCACACCAGGTTCCTCTGAGGCCCGCACAATTAGCAGAAGGGATGCAGGGCCAGAATTCCCGTTCAGCAGCAAAACTGGGTTCTTTTGAGAACTTTACAAATAACTCACCCCAAGCACTATTCCCCTCAACATAGGGCTGCTGCTCTGTAGTGTGCTTTGTCTAACACTTGTAGTTCAGATAATTGTTTTTCAATTTTGCTCCAAACAGCATTTATTGGGTTCTGATGAAGGGTCATCGACCCAAAACGGTTTCTCTCTCCACAGATGCTGCCTGACCTGCTGAGTATTTCCAGCATTTTCTGTTTTTATTTCAGATTTCCAGCATCCGCAGTATTTTGCTTTTGTATTAGTGTTTATTGGGGATAGGGGGAAATGCATATATTTGTCTGATTAGAAGACCAGACTCAATGTTGGTTACTTTTGTCATGTACATTCTATCCTAATCCCTGTACAACTTGATCTCATTAGTTAGGCATTTGCAACTACCTCCCCACCCCCACCCGTGGTTTCTGTATCAAGTGTCAGAGAGAAACTTCAAGACACAGGAAGCTGTGAGATAACTAACCACAGGTTAAACAATAGCCAAAAGTGCAGCAATAATGACAACGGTGTAACAGCTGATGAAATAAGCACAACGTTTGATGTTATCTGAACTTGCACTTTGTTACACCACAGAAGACACCAGGAGCAATATTTAAAAAAAAATCTGAAGCAGATTTCAAGAAGAATCAAAATTTTCAGAACAGGAAGTGAATCCACGGATATTGACTCACTTGACGCTTGTTTTCTAGGGAGTTTGACTGGTTTGAAAGCACGAGGAAAATTTGAAAATCTGAAATTTCACATCTGAAATAATAACTCCTTCCACCGACATATTCTCATTTTACTTCCAGCATCAATCAAACTTCATCGCTGCATACTGAATGTCACTTACAAATCTGAACACTTCAATTCAGGTTCAGATCCACCAATCCCTCCCAAAATAAAACACACACAAGAAGGTAACTGTGTTTATTTTAAGTGCACAAAGAGAGAATAGGGATTCCCTGACCTTGGCAAAATGGTCTGTGCTCTCAGCACTCCCATGTCCACTCACGCTAGTTATGAGACAGCCCAACATTACTGAATTACAGGAGTTCAACTTACTTAAACATGCTTCCTATACATTTTTCAGGATGTGCTGTATAGAGGGGCACAGAGAACTTCACCAAAGAAAGCCACGAGGTCCTAGCAGAGGAAGTGGAACTGAACAAAGTGACCATTTTTTTAGGGCAGAGAGGAACCCTCCTTATAAAAAGGTCATGCGAAACAGGCGCGCGGGAGGGGGGGGGGGGGTGGAGAGGAGATGGCGAACAAATAATGCAGTCTCCCATGTCCATACATTCAGAAACAAATGTGAAAAACAATTCTCAGGACTGAGGAATCATGTGCCAGGGTAGCCTTAAAGAAATGGTGCCCATTGAAAGGAAAGGAATTGCCTATATGATGCATGCACCTCAAATTTAAACCACAGCAGAATGGAGCCTGCAAGGCACTGACCAACCCTCATATTACACCATCTCACTGCCATATCAGCAAACCTGCAGCTCCAACTTGGTGACAGACAGAGACCAAGGCACTCAGGTTAAGTGTTGCATGAATTTTCACTTACTCACTACGACTCCTCAAATTACTTACATGTTCCACACTTACCCTTGCACACCTGGCGGCATTTCGGCTGACTATTATATCCTAACGCTGAAAGTGACCTTTTTTTTTCCCCAAAAGCTGCCCAAAATCATCGGGAAATAACTCTCATTGGTGACAGAGAACCTAACCTACCCTGACTTAACTTAAATAAAGAGCAGACCCTCCAAAAGGCTGCTATGGAGGGAGTGGTAAGGGAGAAATTGGTGGTTTTGTACTAGCCTTTTACACTCAAACAAGGATTAACAACCAACAACATCTGCCACAAGGGACTGCTTTGGCTACACATCCTGTAACAACACATTGGCCCAAAAATTAGTGCCGCCTACGCGAGAGTACGCACTGTGTACTCTCGCGTATTCTGTCTCCAATTGCCGGTTTTCTGCATGCACTGCGCATGCGCTGAAAACCGGCACTTGGTGAATTCAAAAGGGGGCGGTTCCTAGGTGAACCGCGTGCGCGCTACAGGCTGCGCGCACGCAGTGCACTTAGTGCTTTGAACGCGCAGGTAAGCATGGAAGATTTTAGACATAAAGAAAGGAGGTGTAAGACCCTCTTTTAACAAGGTAAGTACTTAATTAAGTATTATTTTGAATTTTTTTTTAACAGGTATATCTTTTTTTAGAGACTTTAAAGACAGGTAAGTTTATTTTTATAACTTTTTAAAAGATTTTAAATTTTTTCAAAAATTTAATTTTTTGTTTAAAATGGTTAATTTATTTAACTATACTTATTTTATTAATGTGATGGTTTTTTTTTTAATTTAATTGAGGTTTAGCTGTTCTTTTGGGGGGGGTATAGTATTCATAGCTTTCACAGCCATGCTGTGAAAGCTATGAATGAAAGATGGTGTGCTGCCATTGGCTCTAACTGAGTCACGTGATCCCACAGCTCGCACGAATTAACTACGCCTGTGGGATACGAAAGCCCTGCACAGCTGCTGTCCAGAACATCAAGTTCGTGCGAGCTCGGACTGAAAAAGCCAGCGCGCAGTGAGAGATCGCGGGAAGGCCTTACCCTCGCACGAAGGCTCACTCACTAATTTTTGGGCCATTGTTTTATGTAGGAGTTGACCAAAACCTTACATAGCCTTTTCACGTCCTCAGGACGTCCTTCACAGCCAATTATTTACTTCTGAAGGGCAGTAATTGTTATGTAGGCAAACACAACTCCAATTTGCACACAGCAAGGTTGATCAAATATCAGTGAGATAAATGAGCAGTTAATTTGTTTTTGTGGTGCTGATTGAGGGATAAGTGTTGGCCAGTACATCAGGAGAATGCCCCTCCTTTTGTTCTAATTTATGTCCACCTGAGCAGGGAGATGGAGGTCTCTATTTAACTTCATTGAACAACTTCTCCTTTGACTCCACTCACTTCCTCCAAATTAAAGGTGTTGCTATGGGAACCCTAGCTATGCCTGCCTTTTCGTGGGATATGTGGAACATTCTTTGTTCCAGTCCTACTCAGGTCCCCTCCCTCACCTCTTTTACTGGTACATTGATGACTGTATCGGTGCCGTTTCCAGCCCTCGCCCTGAACTAGATAAATTCATTCACTTTGCTTCCAATTTCCACCCTTCCCTCACCTTCACATGGTCCATCTCCGACTCTTCCCTTCCTCGACTTCTCTGTCTCCATTTCTGGGGATAGGCTATCGACCAACATCCACTATAAGACCACTGACTCCCACACCTGGACTACATTTCTTCCCACCCCACTTCCTGTAAGGACTCTATTCCATTCTCCCAGTTTCTCCGTCTCCGCTGCATCTGTTCTTCCATACCAGTGCTTCCGATATGTCTTACTTTTTCCTCAACCGAGGATTCCCCTCTACCGTGGTTGACGTGGCCCTCGACCGTGTCCATTCCATTTCCCACACTTCTGCTCTCATCCCTTCCCCTCCCTCCCGGAACCACGATAGGGTTCCCCTTGTCCTCACCTTTCACCCCACCAGCCTCCACATTCAACGGATCATCCTGCGCCATTTCCGCCACCTCCAGCGTGATCCCACCACCAAACACATCTCCCCCCCCCCCCGCCCTTCAGCATTCCGAAGGGACCGCTCCCTCCGTGACACCCTGGTCCACTCCTCTATCACCCCCAACACACGCTCCCCTTCGCCCGGCACCTTCCCGTGCAAGCGCAGGAGATGCAACACATGCCCTTATACCTCCTCCCTTCAGATCTTTGAAATGGGGCATGAACCCATGAACTTCTGACTCAAGGCCAGTTGTGTGATCACTGAACCAACGATTATGCTCCCAAGTTGAGGATACTGGCAGCAGAGAGAAATAAGAGGAAGAGAGGGTAAGCATCAGATGGGTGGCTGCTGCAGTATCCACAAATTAATTCCTTCCCAGGGCTGTATACTGGACTACAATCATTAATCAGCAGAAACTCTTCATACCATCCTTTTTGAATCTTGAGAGCTCTCTGCAGTGCTGCTCTGACATCTGTATCGGCATACAATAAGGTTTAAGAATCAGCAGAGCACTATGGACTGAGTATCAACTCCAGGGTAACTTACAGGCCACACCATTCCCACCACCACCGCCCCACAACCAACAGAGGGCCCAAGCACAGATACACTCTGTCTGTCACTATTGAGACTTTTGACTCCAATTTAGAAATACCTCTCACTTCTGGTCTTGCAATTAGTCAGGGGGCAAGAAGAGGCTGAAATGATGGTCTACTAGGGCAGCTGTTGATGATTCTGCCATTCCCATTTACACCACGAGACTCATCTTTTGTTTCTTTACTTGTCCCATTACCATCTCCTTTTGCTTCGCACCATCATCCCTTGTGTCATTTAATCTCTCCTGCCTTCCATCCAATCACAGACCTTCCCTTTTGTTCTTTCCTCCCCTCCCCCCTTTCTCTGCCTCTGCACTTGCTTAAAACCTGTCACATCTCTAACTTTTTCCAGTTCTGACGAAAGGTCATCAACCTGAAACGTTAACTGTTTCTCTCTCCACAGATGCTGCCTTATATGCAAATAGAATTGAGTTGCGGGCCACATCGAAAGTTAGAAACAAGGGTTAGCCATTGCCTATTGAGTTTGAGCTGCCGTTTTATTAACATCGCAGCTCTATCTTTTTAATCTCAAGTTCACACCCTTTCTCCATATCTCATTATATACCCACTTCCCTTTTAAAATCAATTGTTTCTGCATCAATGACTTTCTGGGTGCATTCCACATTGTCACAACCCCGTGTGTGAAGAAATATTAGATTTGTTCTTAACTGCCCCAGTTTGAATATTTAACATGATGTCCCTTTATTCTGGATTCCCCATGAAAAGGAAGTGTCATTCCCTGTTTCCCCCGCCCCCCCATCTTAAATACCTCAATCAGTTCATTTCTGAGCCACCGCTCAGGATCCCTGGAATTCTGCCTCAAGGGTAATTTCGGCAACAATCCTAATCATATTTTGTGGCAAACGAATGTAGATTCTGCAACAAGTCTGTCCAGCGTTTTGGGGACAGCACATCTCCATCCAATACATATTTTTTTTAAATACTGCATTAAAACAGACTGTACTGACAATTTTTGTTTTTGCATTTTAAACTGAGGTAGCTCAGTATTAAATTATAGGCAACCAATTATCTGGTATTAGTATCTTTGTATAATTGCAGTGACATGTCTTTGCTGTTACATTCCATGGACTAGATTTTAACCCACTGATATGGTCAATGGAGAATGAGCAAAGCTTTACATTTCTTGTGACGAGTCCCACAGTCCTTTTGGCACCTGCAGGTAGCTTTTAACAATTTATGCAAGTGGACCCCTAAATCCCCTTGTTCATCTGTCCCCCTACTACTTTCTCACCCACAGTACGTCCTCGAGTGAGGTCTGCAATATGTAATGAAGAGAGAGGAAAAAAAAGAGCTTGAATTCTGGAACAAAACAGAAAATGCTGGAAATACACAGCATCTGAAAAGAGAAACGAGGTTACCATTGCAGGTGTCAACACCATCAGAACGTAAAGATCGCTAGCCTCTTTATAGGACTGAGCTGGGGGGGGGGGGGGGGGGGGTCGATGTGGAAAAGGGAAAGAGAACAACAGGTAGAAGTCAAGAGTCAGAAATGCCAGCTCATTTCACAGAGAGGCAGTTAGTAGGTTCAATGGCTAACTTTTTTGAAAAGCGAGTACGAAGTGAAAACTGCAACGTGACAAAAAAAAATTCTTGCATCTCCTTTCTAAGTCTCTAAGAAGAATTTACTACATGCAGGAATAAGATTGAACAGTTTAAATTGTTCCCATTCTGGCCCAAAGAGGTTGATTGGCATTGCAGTCACAATTATCACATCGCTAACAGGGTACTTGCGCTGTTCAGTACAAACCCTAGATTGCTGCGGCAAGTTTAATGGGCAATTAGTGTGTAAATCCAGCAAGTTTTTATAAATAGGCGGGAGGTTGAGGATGAGCTGCCGTTAGTGCGAGGCCTGAACTTGCTGGCTGATTTGCACATTATTAATGGCCTGCCTCATGAACTCGCCGTTATTTTCCATGGAGATTTGGCTCACGGAGTCTCAGGCTTCTGAGGCAATAATGTTACAATTTTCAGGGCCACGTGGGATCCATTGACAGCTCCCCTGCACCCTGGGGAAGCCAGCAATCTTGTGGAAGTTAATGGCCCTGTCCCTTTGCTCTGCAGGGTTTATGCTGTATTTGACGGTCAGAGGTCCTACGGAAGAGGGAATCTGTCACCTCTCTAAGGTGGGCACTCACAGCTCCCTGGCTGATGTTGGAAGGAACCAGAGCTGTAGGAATTGAGGGCCGTGGCCACCTTCATTTTGACTGTTAAGGCGCTGTGGGAAGTAGACCTTGGTTCAGGTCTTCCTGCAGCATTGCACAGATGTGGTCAATTGCTTCTCTGGTGAAGCGCAGTCTGCCCGTGCATAGCTCCTCCAATAGTACCTGGTATGACATTCGTTCTCTGTGGCTGCGGTGAGAAAACTAGCATTAATCCAGGATAGATGTGGTCCCCACTGTCTCGAATGGGGGGGGCGGAGCTATGATGATCAACTTTTCATGGTTTTGGCAGAGGGCACGATGCTAAGGGAATTATGGTGTAGCATCAATAGTGGCGCAGTTCACTTACACCATCATTTTCTGCAACCTTTGCTCTGGAAAACATTCCCAACGACATAAATTGGCCATTCCAAATGGTGCAAGTTTCCAGGAAATTCTTGTTCATTTACCTCAAGCCAGCTCTCCTATTACGGTTTGAAACATTAATAAATGAACAGAAATGAGCAGAAGAATGAAATGAGAACATTAAATGATTTTTTCCTCTCCCAGATATTAATTGTAATTAACTTTAAAAAGCAGGTAGCTCCTTAGATAGAAGCAGTAGCAACGTGTTATACACCGACAGCTTTCATAATAAGGGCTATATTCCAAATGCTATTAGCAGAGGCACACTTATTCTGCTAATGGCGGTGATCTACTTTGCCACTATATAAAGGCAGTTTGCTATTTGCCAACAACAACTTTCATTAATACAGCGCCTTTAACGTAGTAAAACGTCCCAAGACACTTCAGAGGAGCGTTATCCAACAAAACTTGACACCGAGCCACACAAGGAGATATGAGGTCAAAGAGTTTTAAGGAGTGTCTTAAATGAGGACAGCGTGGTGGAGAGATGGAGAGGTTTAGGGAGGGAATTCCAGAGCTTAGGGCCGAGGCAGCTGAAGGCACGGCCACCAATGGTGGAGTTATGAAAATCGGGAATGCGCAATAGGCCAGAACGAATGGAGCACAGAGCTCTCGGGAGGGTTGTAGAAGGTTACAGTGATAGGGAAACTGCCAAGACATTCACGTGCTGGCGGGAGTTCAGAGAAGTGACTGAGGCTGACCGTTCATATCAGGGGTCCGAGTTATGAAGAAAGACTGAATACACTTTGTCCTTTTCAGCCAGGGAAGGAGGCATCAGAGAGTTGATATTATAGAGGCATAGAGTCATAACAGCACAGGAGGCGGCTATTTGGCCCATCGAGTCCGTGCGGGCTCTCTGTAGAGCAATCCAGTCAGTCCCATTCCCCCACTCTATCCCCGTAGCCCTGCAAGTTTATTCCCCTCAAGTGCCTATCCAGTCTCCCCTTGAAAACACTGAGTGTCTCCGCTTCCACCAGTAGCGAGTTCCAGATTCTCACCACTCGCTGTGTAAAAAAGTTTTCCTTCAAATCCCCCTTGTATCTCTTGCCCAAAACCTTAAATCTGTGTCCCCTAGTCCTTGTACCATCAACTAGTGGGAACAGCCTTTCCCCGTTTAGCCTATCCAAACCCGTCATAATCTTGTACACCTCTATCAAATCACCCCTCAACCTCCTTTGCTCTAATGAAAACAAATCCAGCTTCGCCAACCTGTCCTTGTAGCTAAGATCTTCCATCCCTGGAACCATTCTGGTAAATCCCCTCTGCACCCTCTTAAGGGCCTTCACATCCTTCCTAAAGTGTGACGACCAGAACTGGACGCAATACTCCAGTTGTGGCCTAACCAGCGCTTTATAAAAAGTTCAGCATAACTTCTCTACTTTTGTACTCAATACCTCTATTTATGAAGCCCAAGATCCCATATGCTTTGTTAACCACGCTCTCAATATATCCTGCCACCTTCAGGGTCCTATGCACATTAACTCCCAGGTTCCTCTGTCCCTGCACACTCTTTAAAACTGTACCATTAAGTGTATATTGCCTCTCCCTGTTCCTTCTGCCAAAATGCATCACCTCACACTTCTCTGTATAAAATTCCATCTGCCACTTGTCTGCCCATTCTGCTAGTCTTTCTATGTCCTGTTGCAGTCGATTGGTATCATCATCACTGTTTGCCACACCCCCAAGTTTGGTGTCATCAGCAAATTTAGAAATTCTACTCTGTATTCCAATATCCAGGTCATTTCAAAAAAAGCAGTGGTCCCAGCACTGACCCTTGGGGAACACCACTGTCTACCATCCTCCAGTCTGAAAAACAGCCAATTACCACAACTCGCTGTTTTCTGTCCTTAAGCCAATCTGCCACTGACCCACCTATTCCATGAGCCTCGATTTTGTTAAACAGCCTTCTATGTGGTACTTTGTCAAACGCCTTCCGAAAATCCATGTAGACAACATCCATTGCATCCCCTTCATCAATCCTCTCTTACTTTATCAAAAATTTCAATTTGATTAGTCAAACGGGATCTGCCTTTTACAAATCCGTGTTGGCTCTCCTTAATTAGCTTAAACCTCTCCAAGTACCCGTTCATTTTTTCCTTGATTATTGTTTCTAAAACTTTACCCACCACTGATGCTAACTGACCGGCCTGTAGTTACTAGGATTGACTTTACACCTTTTCTTGAACAATGGAGTCATATTTGCCACTTTCCAAACCTCAGGCACCTCCCCCGCATCTAGGGAAGATTGGAAAATTCTGGCAAGCCCTTCCACTATCTCCTCCCCAATTCCCTTAGCAATCTGGGATGCAAGCCATTTGGACCAAGCTACTTGTCCACTCTAAGCATACCCAGCCTTTCTAGTATATCCTGTCTATCAGTTTTCACCCCTTCCATTGCTTCCACCTTTTCCACTTCTGCCGCTATTTTGTCAACATCCACCTCCTTAGTAAACACCGATACAAAGTACTGAGTATTCGAGCCTTGCCCTGCGCCTCTAAGCATATATCACCTTCTTTGTCCCCAATAGGCCCCACCCCGCCTCCTACTACCCGCTTACTGTTTACATGCCTGTAGAAGATTTTTGGGTTCCCTTTTATGTTAACCGCCATTCTACTCTCATATTCTCTCTTTGCCAATCTTATTTTCATCTTCACATCCCCTCTCAACTTATTGTATTTGGTCTGGTTGAAGAATTTACCTGACATGCATCATGCACCCTCTTTTTGTTTCATCATCTTGTCTATTTCCCTCGTCATCCAAGAAGCCCTTGCTTTGGTTCCCATATCATTCCCTCTTGTTGGAATGTACCTAGCCTGTACTTGGAACATCTCCTCCTTAAAGATCACCCATTGTTCCGTTACAGTTTTTCCTGTCAGGCTTTGGTTCCATTTTACCCTGGCTAGATCCTTTCATGTCCCACTGAAGTTAGCCCTATTCCAGTTTAGAAGTTCCACTCTAGATTGTTCCTTGCTCCTCTCCATTGCTAATCTAAATCTCGATACGATGATCACTCGTACCCAAGTGTTCTCCCACAGACACTTGGTCGACCTGGCCCACCTCATTCCCCAGCACCAGATCCAGCAATGCCTCCTTCCTAGTTGGGCCAAGAACATATTGGTCAAGGAAATTCTCCTGAACACATTTCAGAAATATAGAAGTATACAAAATAGTAAATGGTATAGAAGAGGTTAATCTGAAATGTTACTTTAAATTAGACTTTGGGAGCAAGACAAGGGGACATAGGCTCAAACTAGTGAACGGTAACATTTAGGACAGATGTCAGGGGTTTCTTTATGCAGAGCGTGAGCAACCCATGAAATGCACTGCTGGGCAGAATGGTGGCAGCGAAAACCCTGGAATCGTTTAAGAAACGACTAAATGAAGCAATGGGATCGGGGTGGTAAAAGACTGTTAGAGTTGCTCTCCATGGATGAGTACTTTGTGTGATCCAACAATGATTAAAAGATTCTCGGAATCAGACTATAGGTTATGGGGAACTCCGCAGAGAAACTGTGGCTAAAGTAGCCAGAGTAAGGTTTAGGCTTGTGGGATTTTCCCCTATGACACCTGCTAAAGCATTAAGAAAACTTTCCCAGCTACAGTAATGACATGAGTGTTTTTGTGACTGGAAGCCTGTGTCCAGTGGTGTACCGCAGGGATCGGTGCTGGGTCCCTTGCTGTTTGTAGTGTACATTAATGATTTAGATATGAATGTAGGAGGTATGATCAGTAAGTTCGCAGATGACACGAAAATTGGTGGGGTGGTAAATAGCGAGGAGGGAAGCCTCAGGCTACAGGACGATATAGACGGGTTGGTTAGATGGGCAGAACAGTGGCAAATGGAATTTAACCCTGAAAAGTGTGAGGTGATGCATTCTGGGAGGAATAACAAGGCAAAAGAAAACACAATGAATGGTAGGACCTTAGGAAGGACAGAGGATCAGAGGGACCTTGGTGTGCATGTACATAGATCCCTGAAGGCAGCAGGACAGGTAGATAAAGGTGGTTAAAAAGGCATATGGGATACTTGCCTTCATTAGCCGAGGCATAGAATACAAGAGCAGGGAGGTTATGATGGAGCTGTACAAAACGCTAGTTAGGCCACAGCTGGAATACTGTGTGCAGTTCTGGTCGCCACACTATAGGAAGGATGTGATTGCATTGGAGAGGGTGCAGAGGAGATTCACCAGGATGTTACCTGGGCTGCAGCGCTTCAGCTATGAAGAGAGACTGGATAGGCTGGAGTTGTTTTCCTTAGAGCAGAGAAGGAACCTGATTGAGGTGTACAAAATTATGAGGGGCATAGATAGGGTAGATAGAAAGGAACTTTTCCCCTTAGTAGAGGGGTCAATAACCAGGGGGCATAGTTTCAAGGTGACGTAATAAAGACTCACTACACACTTGAACATAAAGCAAGGCTTTAATCAACTTGTAACAAAACATGGAGGTCTAGTTAGCAGTCACTAGCTTCCTGTTTCCAGATTGTCTCTGCCCAAGGTGGGCCCATGCCTGAGTATTTATACTCCCTGGACGGCGCCCCAGCTGGCCGCCCAGTAGTACTTCCTGAGTTGTTACTTGCAATTTATGACATTCTTCCTCCCTAAAAGGTTTGGAAGTCCAGTCTTCCTTTAACGGACTAGGCGGACCAGAAATAGCCGCAGACGTTTAGCTCTCTGCTTGTGACTGGAAGGCACGTCTCCCCGGACCGTGTCCTGGTCCCTGGGTCGCTTGGCCCGTACCGGCAAGTCAGTAGAGTCCGCGTCATCTTGATCATCCTGTGGAGGACTGGGAATATCATGACTCCGGGTGCGGGTCCCCACAGGTGCTGAGCTGGCCTCATCCCGGGTCGTGGCTGGAGATTGTCCGGCGTCCTGGTTTCGGGTGGCCATCCTACGGGGAGCGTCCAGCTCCCTGAGTTGATCCGGTAGCGTTGCCGGCAGATCCCCCGATGTCCCAGGCGGGGCGTCATTTTCATAGGGGTGCGGAGTGTTGATATCATTGTCGGGGGATCCTTCATCATTCGGGCCCGTGTGACCAGTTGGGCAGGGAGCCAGATCTCGGAGCGAGACGGTGGTCTCCCGGCCATCAGGGTACCGTACGTGCGCATACGTGGGGTTTACCTCCGTTAACTCCACCTCGTCAACGAGAGGGTCGTTTTTGGCAGACCGGACGAACCTCCGGAGTAGCACCGGGCCTGGAGCCACCAACCATGACGGTAGAGACGTCCCATGTGTAGAGCGACGCCGGAATTTGAAGAATCGCTCATGAGGCGTGACATTAGATGTGGAGAGAAGAGACCTGATAGAGTGTAACGCGTCGGGGAGCACCGTTTCCCACTGCTGGTCCGGCAGGTTGCGTGACCTTAGTGCCAGACGGACAGCGTTCCAGATGATGGCATTGTATCGTTCAACCTGTCCGTTACCGTATGGGTGATATGGTGTCGTCCTACTTGAGGCGATTCCCCGTTGGGAGAGATAACTTTTAAGTTCACTCGACATAAAGGAGGGACCCCGATCAGTGTGGATAAAATTGGCCGTCCCGCAAAGGGAAAAGACCTGATCGAGGCATTTAATTACCGTAGAGGTAAGCATATTAGGGCAGGGGAAGGCGAAGGGAAAGCGTGAATACTCGTCCACCATCGTAAGTAGGTAGGTGTTCCTTGTCGATGAAGGCAATGGCCCTTTAAAGTCTATGCTGAGCCTCTGCATAGGCTGCATTGCATGTATGAGTAAGCCATCTGATGGGCGAAAGAATTGTGGTTTCAATTCTGCACAAATCCTACAGGAGGAGCATGTTTTCTTTACGTCCTCGGTTGAAAATGGTAGATTTTTGGAGCGCACAAAGTGCAACATGCGGGTCACACCAGGATGGCATAAGTCCATATGCAAATCCGCCAGAGTCGACGTTGACATTGAGGAGCAAAATGCCCGTGTGAAGGTATCTGGGGCCACGTTCTGTTTGCCGGGTCGGTAACAGATAGTATATCCAAAGGCAGCCAGCTCCATCCTCCAGAGTTGAATTTTATTATTTTTGATTTTCGTGCACCTCCGGTTATCCAACATGAAGGCCACAGAGCGCTGGTCAGTTATAAGCGTAAAATGACGCCGAGCAAGAAAATGACCCCATTGGCGTACAGCCTCGATGATGGCCGTAGCCTCCTTCTCGACGGGGGGGTAATGGAGCTCGCTACCCTGCAAGGTTCTGGATAGGAATGCCACGGGTCGGCCACCTTGATTCAAGGTAGCGGAGATCGCCACCTCCGATGCATCGCATTCGACCACAAAAGGAAGATTTTCGTCAATGGAGCGAAGCGTGGCTTTCTCCAGCTGTCGTTTGAGGAGGTTGAAGGCAGAAATAGCCGTAGCTTCCAATGGAAAAGACTTCGCATGGAGCAGGGGCTGTATTTTATCGGAGAAGTGTGGTATCCATTTTGCGTAATAAGCAAACATGCCAAGTGCCCGACGAAGAGAGCCGAGGTTCGTCGGGGGAGGGAGCTCCTGAAGTGGACGAAGTCGCTCTGGGTCCGGTTTAATAACACCGTTGCCCACCCAGTAGCCAAGAATGTTCACCGATGGCACCGACTTCACCGATTTGGATTCGTTTAACGTTAAGTGGCGACGGCGGAGTACGTCAAAAAATCTCTGAAGATTGGCGTCATGCTCCTTTTGATCATGGCCGGCAATAGTGATATTGTCTAAATACGGAAAGGTATCCGTCAAGTTCTCTTGCCGGACTAGGCCATCCATGGCCCGTTGGAAGACGGCCACCCCATTGGTGACCCCGAATGGAAGGCGGCGAAACTGGAAAAGCCGACCATTGGCCTCAAAGGCCGTATACTTCTTGTCGGAGTCTTGCAGTGGCACCTGATGGTACGTGCTTTTTAAATCGAAGGTCGAGAATACCTTGTATTTGGCAAGGTTGTTGACCATGTCATCTATGCGTGGCAGTGGGTAGGCATCCAGATCGGTATATAGATTAATAGTCTGCGAATAATCGATACACAGACGTTTTTTTATGTTGTTTTAAGGGATTCCTCACGATGACGACCTGAGCCCGCCAGGGAGATGAACATGGCTCGATAATACCGTCGACTAAAAGGCGAGAGATTTCCGCCTCAATAAACGCTCGATCCTCTTGGCTAAAGCGCCGCGATTTGGTGGCTATGGGTTTACAGCGGGGGGGAAGATTGGCAAACAGGGAGGGTTCACCGAGTAGGGCCGCCGAGAGTGCACAAAACGGCACCTTAGAAATGGTAAGCTCCGGCCTTGACCCTCCAAACTCAAAAGTGATCTTCTTGTGCTGCTTCTGGAAGTCCTGTCCCAGAAGCACATCGCTGCATAAGTTTGCGAGTACTCCGAGCCGGGTGGAGAGATACGTGCGGCCGTTGAGGATGAGGTTGACCAGACAGAAGCCAGAAGAATTGGTGGTCAGAGTCATCAGAGCCATTGCAATCTCCCTGTCCGAGGGATAAATGTGCAGTTTTAACCTGTTGACAGCCCGCTTACTAATGAAGCTGTCAGAGCTGCAGGAGTCGATTAGCGCGCTTAGAGTGTGCCCATTTACTGAAACCTTCATGGCTGCATGGGACAAACTTTGGGGAAAAACAGCCGTGATGGGAGGAGGGGCAATTTTCCCTTCGGCAACTGTAGCCTTAACAGTAGTTCTTGGGGGAGGAGCAGCTCCATAGATAGCAGCTGTGAAGCTAACAGGAGCTCTCGACCGGTATACTTTAGAGGAGCGGCCTTTCTTGTTAGCAAAGGCCCGTGACTGGCATACCTTGGAAAAGTGTCCTTTCTTGCTGCAATGATTGCAGGTCACATTACGAGCCGGGCAAAATTTTCTGTGATGGCACGCCCCTCCACAAAAGAAACACTTTCTTCCTGATTGCCAGGATGCTGCTAGGGCGGGGTCGTCATCAGCGAAGGCCTCTAGGGTAGGGTCGTCGTCTGTTACAGTAGAGTCAACATCAGTGGGGGCATCCACCCGAGACCTACCGAAAGACTCATTAAAGGAGATAGCCGCCGCCCGTGCACGTGGTGGGAGATAAGTGTCTGCATTTTTCTTGGCCAAGTCCAAGGAACACGCCTGGTCATAAGCAGCCCGTAAATTGAGGGTTTTATTTTCCAGCAGGCGCTGACGTATAAAAGGGGACGCGATTCCATTGATAAAGGAATCGCGGATTAGTTCCTCTTGATACTGTTCAGCTGAAACTGCTTTAAGGTTACAATCCTTGCTGAGCCTGCGAAGTTTCTGGAGAAATTCATCGAGTGATTCCCCAGGCTGCTGCCGAGTTGTGGCCAGTAGGTGTCGAGCAAAGATTTCATTTGGGGACTTGACATATAGCTGCTGTAAGATTTCGATAGCAGTGTCATAGTCTATACAGTCCTCAATATAATCATACACATGAGGAGACACGTAGTTGATAAGCATTCGTAACTTATTAGGGACATCCGCCCCACATTCTTCAAGAAAGTTGCTAAAGGTACGAAACCAATGCTTCCATACCTTTGCTGCCGCAGGTGCATTCGGGTCCAGGTCGAGACGAGCGGGTCTAAGGAGTTTTTCCATGATGGATCAGTTTCTTGCCCAAGTTCCCTTCTGTGGTTCGAGTTGCAGCTGGTTGTTCCGAATCACCCAAAGCGTGGAGACGATACCAAGTTGATTAAATTGACGTAATAAAGACTCACTACGCACTTGAACATAAAGCAAGGCTTTAATCAACTTGTAACAAAACATGGAGGTCTAGTTAGCAGTCACTAGCTTCCTGTTTCCAGATTGTCTCTGCCCAAGGTGGGCCCATGCCTGAGTATTTATACTCCCTGGACAGCGCCCCAGCTGGCCGCCCAGTAGTACTTCCTGAGTTGTTACTTGCGATTTATGACACAAGGTAAGGGGCAGGAGGTTTAGAGGGGATTTGAGGAAAGAGTTTTTCACCCAGAGGGTGGTTGGAATCTGGAACTCACTGCCTGAAAGGGTGGTAGAGGCAGGAACCCTCACAACATTCAAGAAGCATTTAGATGAGCACTTGAAACGCCATAGCATACAAGGCTACGGACCAAGTGCTGGAAAATGGGATTAGAAGAGACAGGGCTTCATGGCCGGCGCAGACACAATGGGCCTAAGGGCCTCTTTCTGTGCTGTATAACTATGATTGCTGAATGCTTTGCTTCTTATTGATCAATTTAATATATTTCTCAATTTTCTACAGAAATATATAAGAGCAGTTATGCCACAAGAACCACATCATTGTGACACTGCTCTCATAAGCGACACTGTCAATCACAATTATGATCAAAACTTTATTCAATTATCAGCTTGAGAAGAGGGCAGTGGATTCTTCAAGGAGCAAGGTTCCTGATGCAACCTCACTGCAAAAACTCTCAAATCCCCTTGTTTATCTAGAGTGCGAACGATTGCAAAGCTTTGTTGGTATTTTAGGTTGTCAGGCGAGCATGATAAGTGGTATCAGGATGCCCCCTTGCACATCTCTGTTGGTCACAATGATGCTTTTTAAAATAAAGAGAAAGACTTGCATTTATATAGCGCCTTTCACGACCACCGGACGTCTCAAAGCACTTTACAGCCAATGAAGTACTTTTTGGAGTGTAGTCACTGTTGTAATGTAGGAAATGCAGCAGCCAATTTGCACACAGCAAGCTCCCACAAACAGCAATGTGATAATGACCAGATAATCTGTTTTAGTGATGTTGATTGAGGGATAAATATTGGCCAGGACACCAGGGATAACTTCCCTACTCTTCTTCGAAATAGTGCCATGGGATCTTTTACATCCACCTGAGAGAGCAGACGGGGCCTCGGTTTAACGTCTCATCTGACAGATGGTACCTTTGACAGTGCAGCATTCCCTCAGTACTGCACTGGAGTGTCAGCCTAGATTTTTGTACTCAAGTCCCTGGAGTGGGACTTGAACCCACAACCTTCTGACCCAGAGGCGAGAGTCCTACCCACTGAGCCACAGCTGACATGAACAGCAGAAAAATCAATTAGACACAACTCATCCAAAAAGAAACATTTGATCCACTAAGTCACTCCCTTAAACTCCCATCAGAAGTTTTTGGATCCCTGTGCAACATTGAACAACACACCTCAACTAATTGCTGAAATAGATTCGTTGCTAGGTGTCCAACTTAGAATGAAGGACAGCTACACTCGTTGAGAACTAATGTCGTTACAGCACAGGAACAGGCCACTCGGCCTAAATGATTAACGCTGGTGTTTATGCTCCACACAAGCCTCCTCCCACCTTACTTCATCGAATTCCATCAGCATATCTTTCTATTCCCTTTTCTCCCTCATGTGTTTATCTAGCTTCCCCTTAAATGCATCGATGCTATTTGCCTCAACCACTCCCTGTGGTAGCGAGTTCCACTTTCTAATCATTCTGAGTAAAGAAGTGTCTCCTGAATTCTTATTGGATTTATTAGTGACCATCTTGTATTTATGGCCCCTAGTTTTGAACTCCTCCACAAGTGGAAACATCTTCTCTATGTCTACCCTATCGAACCCCTTCATAATTTTAAAAACATCTTTTTAGGTCATCTCAGAATCTCTTTTCTAGAGAAAAGAGCCCAAGCCTGTTCAGTCTTTCCTGATAGGATACTAGAACTGAGAGGTTATAACCTTGTAAATCTTTTTTGCACCTTCTCCAGTGCTTCTGTATCCTTTTTTGTAATATGGAGACCAGAACCGTGCACAGAACGCCAAGTGTAGTCTAACCAAGGTTCTTTTTAAGTTTAACATAATTTCTGTGCTTTTGAATTATTTTCTTCTTGAAATGAACCCCAGTGCTTTGTTTGCATTTTATGGCTTATCTTACCTGTGTTGCTATTTTTAATGATTTGTGAATTTGCACACCGAGATCCCATTGCACCTCTAACCCATTTAGACTACAAGGAGTAGGTGGCCTCCTTATTCCTCCTACCAAAATGCAGCATCTCAATTATCTATATTGAAATTAATTTGCCATTTACACGCCCATTCTGCAAGTTTGTATCTTGGATTTTGTCGCAGTCTTGCTCAGTATTAACTATACCCCCCAAGTTGGTGGCATCTGCAAATTTTGATATTGTACTTCCAATTCCAGACTCCAAATCATTTATGGGCAATAAGTTGGCAGATGGAGTATAATGTGAGGTTATTCACCTTGGTAAGAAGAATAGAAAAACAGAATATTTTTTAAATGGTGAGAAACTATTAAATGTTCAGTGTTCAGAGAGATTTAGGTGTCCTTGTACAGGAAACACAGTGAACATGCAGGTACAGCAAGCAATTAGAAAGGCAAATAGCAAGGGGGCTGGAGTACAAGAGGAAGGAAGTCTTGCTACAATGGTATAGGGCTTTGGTGAGACCACATCTGGAGTACTGTGCACAGTCTCCTTATCTGAGGAAGGACATACTTGCCTTAGAGGTGGTGGAACAAAGGTTCACCAGATTGATTCCTGGGAGGAGAGGGCTGTCCTATGAGGAGAGATTGAGCCTATACTCTCTGGAGTTTAGAAGAATGAGAGGTGATCTCATTGAAGCATAAGATTCTGAAGGGGC
This sequence comes from Squalus acanthias, assembly GCA_030390025.1. Lineage (NCBI taxonomy): Eukaryota > Metazoa > Chordata > Chondrichthyes > Squaliformes > Squalidae > Squalus > Squalus acanthias. Next base: position 110,449,424 of record CM059432.1, read on the forward strand.
TTGACAGGGTAGATGCTGAGAGGTTGTTTCCCCTGGCTGGAGTGTCTAGAACTAGGGGGCATAGTCTCAGGATAAGGGGTCGGCCATTTAAGACTGAGATGAGGAAGAATTTCTTCACTCAGAGGGTTGCGAATCTTTGGAATTCTCTACACCAGAGGGCTGTGGATGGTGAGTCGTTGAGTATATTCAAGGCTGAGATTGATAGATTTTTAGACTCTAGGGGAATCAAGGGATCTGGAGATCGGGCAGGAAAGTGGAGTGGAGGTCAAAGATCAGCCACGATCTTATTGAATGACAGAGCAGGCTTGAGGGGCCGTATGGCCTACTCTTGCTCCTAATTCTTATGTTATGTTCTTATGTAAATGGTGAACAACAGTGGTCCCAGCACCGATTCCTGCAGAACACCACTTTCCACCTTCCGCCAGTCTGAGTAAATACAGTAAAACTTACTGTTCTCTATTTGGAGCCAGCTTGCTATCCATTCTGCTACTTGTCCCCCTGACTCTGCCCTAGTCACGAGTCTACTATGTGGCACCTTATCAAAGGCCCCTAGTGAAACCTGCAAATAACAACGGACACCTTAGGAGCTGCCATCAGTTGTCCTTTTTTGCAAGTGTCCTTATTTTTAAAATGGTCCTTGTATGTACTGTCAAATTTTACCCAACAAGAGCCAGCTGAGATTATGATCTGCAATATGCGAAGAATCTCCCTCCCACACACCAGCATTCAGCTCTGTTCACTCAACAATTTTACATCTAAATTCCTGTTAAATTTCAAACCACTGTGACTTGGAGCAGAGTATAACTTCAGTAATGAACTGCATTTCTCAGCTCGACTTTCTAGCAGAGCAGTCACAAGACAAAAAAGGGGGAACTGATCGAGAACATTTGGGAGGGAAAACAACAGGTCACATTATGTGTAGGAGTGAGAGTTTTCTGGTTGAGTAGTGAGTTTGCAGAAAGACTGACTGCTCGCTGGGAGCCACAGGCCTGTCCATGTCACTCCCTCTCAGAATCTTGTATGTTTCAATGAGATCACCTCTCATTCTTCTAAACTCCAGAGAGTATAGGCCCAATCTACTCAATCTCTCCTCATAGGACAGCCCTCTCATCCCAGGGATCAATCTAGTGAACCTTCATTGCACTGCCTCTAAGGCAAGTATGTCCTTTCTCAGATAAGGAGACCAAAACGGTGCACAGTACTCCAGGTATGGTCTCACCAAAAACCAAGGACAAGAATTTTCAATTTAAGCTGCTGGGGGTCCGGGAGTCAACATTCATTCCTTTGCCATTGGTGGGATTATGCTTTGCATAAACTGGCTCCCATCTCTGCCTACACTGGACCGCACTCCAATGAGTCATCCATGTGAAGTGGTTTGAGAATTCTCTCAAGACGTGATTATGACGCCACCTAAATGGACACTACACAAGTGTAGTTAAGACTTCCTTACTCTTATACTCCAACCCCCTTGCAATAAAGGTCAACATTCCATTTGCCTTCCTAATTGCTTGCTGTATCTGCATGCTAACTTTGTGTTTCCTGTACGAGGACACCTAAATCTCTCTGAACACCAACATTTAATAGTTTCTCACCATTTAAAAAAATATTCTGTTTTCCTATTCTTCCTACCAATGTCATATGAGGAGAGATTGGGTCGACTAGGCCTGTATTCACTAGAGTTTAGAACAATGAGAGGGGATCTCATTGAAACGTATAAAATTCTAACAGGACTAGACAGACTCGATGCAGGGAGGAGGTTTCCCCTGGCTGGCAGGTCTAGAACGAGGGGTCACAGTCTCAGGATACGGGGTAGGACATTTAGGACTGAGATGAGGAGAATTTCTTCACTCAGGAGGGTGGTGAACCTGTGGAATTCTCTACCACAGAAGGCTGTGGAGGCCAAGTCACTGAATATATTTAAGAAGGAGATAGATAGATTTCTAGACACAAAAGGCATCAAGGGGTATGGGGAGAGAGCGGGAATATGGTATTGAGATAGAGGATCAGCCATGGTCATATTGAATGGCCTACTCCTGCTCCTATTTTTCTATGTTTCTACTTAGTGTATACCTTTTTCTTCAGTTTCAATTTTACCCTTATTGCTTTATTCATCCATGCTGTAACCCAGTGCATGGAAGAGTGAGGCAGACCCAACAGCTCGATACTTGGCTTACAAATAAATGTGTGGCAGCCCAGCAATGAAACACGCACACCGCTCATGAACAACTGTCTTATCCTTCAAACTCAGCTGCCCATCTTCATTTACACTTTAGTGTAAAAATTGTCAAATCGCGGTCTAATTTTAGCTAAAGACAACAGAATAACAGTAAGAAAGAACTTGCATTTATGGATCATCTTTCATCCCAAAGCAGTGCATACTTCCTGAAGTACTGAAGAAAACATGGCAACCAAGCTGCACACAGCAAAATCCCACAAATCACAATGTGGTCAGAACCCTAGGAGAACCCAATACTCTTCAAATCGTGCCATGGAAGCTCTATACCCAATCAAATTAACATACAGGGCCTTCTTGAACGTCTCATCAGAAAGATAGCACTTAACTGTTAGCCTAGAGTATTCACTCAAGTCCTCTTGACATGGTTAGGGGATTGGTTTGGAGGTAGGAGAGAGAGAGTAGGGATAATGGGTATGTACTCCAGTTGGCAGGATGTGACTAGTGGGGCTCGATTTTAATAGCCCTGAGGCGGCAGGTTGGCAGCGAAAATTGGAAAAAATGGCTTCAGACACCCAACCCGCCTCCATCTGATTTTCGTGAGCGTCAGGTCAGCCGCTCCCAAACTGACCCAACGGGAACCGGTGGGACAGGTAGTTAAGGCAGTTAAGAGCCTGTTAACTGCCTTGCTAATCCTATTTTGATAGTGGTTTCCCATTTTCGTGCTTCTGGCTCCTGTTTCCCATCTTGTCAGAAAAGGCCAGGTTCAAGGAGACGAGTTTCTCGAGGAAATGATTGTAGTAATTGGTGCAGCACTTTAAAAGCGCTTCCGTAACATGGCTGACATTCAAATGCAACAACTTTGATGTTGGAGGTTTGGGATAAGATTTTGCAAATCTACTGACCTTGACTGTTCAAGCTGACACCCATCTGCAGTGTTACCTGATTGGAATAATTTCAGGCCACTGAGTGTGCGCGCTTACAAGCTTCTTGCCTCAACTGAAATCTGTAGCAACGGGATGGGAACCATTTACATCCTCTCATCCTGGTCGTCAAATTTGGAGGAAGAGCAGCCGCGGCAGCACCACAACCAGCCACAACAGCAGCACCAGGAGTGCCAACCTCCTCCTCACCCACCTGATGCTGCACTGGACACAGGGCATCAGCCCGTGACAACATTGCTGCCCGGGAGGCCAGCGATGGCATCACCATGGCCAGATTTTCTTCACTTGATGCTGTAAAGCCTGGCTGCCACATAATGCGCCAGGTTGACATCATCCCACACCAGCACCGTGAAGCATCCCTTTAATGTCCAAGCCATTCCATGCACACTCATCACTATAGCGGTGGGGGGGAAGTTATGTCTCAACATTCACTGGAACTCAGTAAGACACTTCTCAATGTGCGCTCAGATCTGTCCAATAAGGGGCACTTTTGGAAAAAGATATTGGCCCAGAAATTGATCTCGCTCTGTTCCCGCGGGGGTAAGCCTTCCCCGCGATGTCTCACCTCGCTTGTGCTTTTTCAGATCCAGCTCGCACGAACTTGATGTTCCAGACATCAGCTGTGCTGGGCTTGCGTATCCCAGCGGCGTAGTGAATTCGTGCGAGCTGTGAGATCACGTGACTCAGTTAGAGCCAATGGCAGCACACCATCTTCCATTCATAAGTTTCACAGACCTGCTGTGAAATCTATGAATCTTACACCCCCCCAAAATAACAGCTAAACCTCAATTAAATTAAAAAAAAACCATCACATTAATAAAATAAGTATAGTTAATTAAATTAACCATTTTAAATAAAAAATTAAATTTTTGAAAAAATTTAAAATCTTTTAAAAAGTTATAAAAATAAACTTACCTGTCTTTAAAGTCTCTAAAAAAGATATACCTGTAAAAAAAAAAATTCAAAAAAATACTTAATTCACTACTTACCTTCTTAAAAGCGGGTCTTACTCCTTTTTACATTTCCAAAATCTTCCCTACTTACCTGCGCGTCCAAAGCATGAAGTGCACAGCGTGCACGCAGCCTGTAGCGCGCACGCGATGCACCCAGGACCCGCCCCCTTTTCAGAAGAGCAATTGCCGGTTTTCAGCGCATGCGCAGGGCATGCAGAAAACCGGCAATTGGAGTGGGAATACGCGAGAGTACGCAGTGCGTACTCTCGCGTCCCGGGATCAATTTTCGGCCCATTACACTGTATGACTACACATTACCAGAAACTTCACATGGACATTGGCTAAACCTCTCAAGAGCCTACCCTTGTGTGTTGTTAGTTGGTATGCTTGCAGTAGGATGAGTGTGAGTGTCAGGGGTGGCTAGTGAGATGGGGAAGTGATAAAGTAGATAGAGATGTTTGGGTGGAGGTTCAAGGTAAGTTGATCTCCTGGGGAGGTCTCTTCTGCCCTTGGAAGGGAAGAGAACCTCCCTGCATGCTGTGACTCCCTCCATAAGTGTATGGAGGGAGTCATTGGAGAGCCGGGGTGCAAGTGTTCACCTTTGTGCAGTGATTGTTAGTGTTTGCAGCACCTCAATGCTGTCAAACACTGACAGATCAACTGTCAAAATAAAATTGTGCATAGTCCCTTTAAGGAAACCGGCAGATGACGTGTCATCAAATGACATCATCGGACCCACTTCCTGTTAATTGGCCGGTAAGCCCGCAGCGCTGGCTTAACAAGGCCAATCAAGGGAAAATCACGTCTGCAGAGCGGAGGCAGCTGGGGGCAGGACCATAACCCGGAAACCAGCTGACCCGCCCCCATCCTGCCTCCAGAATTAAATTTGTGGCCATGGTGTCCCCCAGGGATCTGTACTGGGGCCTCAGCTTTTCACTGTATTTATCAATGGCTTAGATGAAGGAATAGAGAGTCATATATCCAGGTTTGCTGATGGCACCAAGTTAGGTGGCACCGTAAATAGTGTAGATGGGAGCAGAAAGTTGCAAAGGGACATTGATAGATTAAGTGAGTGGGCAAAACTGGCAGATGGAGTTCAAAGTGGGGAAATGTGAGGTCATCCACTTTGGATGCAAGAAGGATAGATTAGAGTAATTTCTAAACGATGAGAAGTGAGGAACTGTGGAGGAGCGGAGAGATTTAGGGGTCCAAGTACAGAAAAAAATTATACCTACTGGGCAGGTACAAAAATTAATTTAAAAGGCTAATGCAATGTTAGCCTTGATCTCAAGGGAGCTGGAATACAAAGGGGTGGAAGTTATGATACAGGTTAGACTCCATTTAGATACTGTGTTCAGTTCTGGGCACCGCACCTCAGGAAGGATATATTGGCCTTGGAGGGGGTGCAGCGCAGATTCACCAGAATGATACCGGGACTAAAAGGGTTAAATTGAGAACAGGTTGCACAGACTAGGCTTGTATTCCCTTGCATATAGAAGATTAAGGGGTGATGTAATTGAGGTGTTTAAGATGATTAAAGGACTTGATAGGGTAGAGAGAGAGAAACTATTTGCAGGGAAATGGTGTTAGGGAAATTGACGGGATTGAAGGCCGATAAATCCCCAGGGCCTGATAATCTACATCCTAGGGGTACTTAAGGAAGTGGCCCTAGAAATAGTAGATGCATTGCTGATCATCTTCCAACATTCGATGGAATCTGGAACTGTACCCATGGATTGGAGGGTAGCTAATGTTACCCCACTATTCAAAAAGGGTGGTAGAGAGAAAGCGGGGAATTACAGACCTGACATTGATAGTGGGGAAAATGCTAGAGTCCATTATAAAGGATGTAATAGCTGAGCACTTGAAAAACAGTGACAGGATCGGACAAAGTCAACATGGATTTACAAAAGGTAAATCATGCTTGACTAATCTACTGGAATTTTTTTGAGGATGTAACTGGGAAAATAGATAAGGGAGAACCAGTAGATGTGGTGTATTTGGACTTTCAAAAGGCTTTCGATAAGGTCCCGCATAAGAGATTAGCGTGTAAAGTTAAGGCACATGGGATTGGGGGCAAGGTATTGACTTGGATAGAGAACTGGGTGGCGGACAGAAAGCAGAGAGTAGGAATTAATGGGTCTTTTTCCGAGTGGCAAGCAGTGACTAGTGGGGTACCGCAGGGATCGGTCCTTGGACCCCAGCTATTCACAATATACATTAATGATCTAGATAAGGGAACTAAATGTAATATCTCCAAGTTTGCAGATGACACAAAGCTGGGTGGGAGTGTGTGCTGCGAGGAGGATACCAAGAAACTCCAGGATGATTTGGACAGGTTGGGTGAGTGGACAGAAGCGTGGCAGATGCAATATAACGTGGATAAATGCGAGGTTATCCACTTTGGTGTCAAAAACAGAAAGGCAGACTATTATCTGAATGGCAATAGATTGGGAGAAGGGGAAGTGCAACAAGACCTGGGTGTCCTGGGTTTGAGTATAGGAACAGGGATGTCCTGCTGCAGTTGTACAGGCTTGGTGAGACCACACCTTGAGTACTGTGTGCAGTTTTGGTCGCCTTATCTGAGGAAGGATGTTCTTGCCATGGAAGGAGTTCAGCGAAGATTCATAAGGCTGATACCTGGGATGGCAGGAATGACATATGAGGAGAGATTGGGTTGATTGGGTTTATACTCGCTGGAGTATAGAAGGATGAGAGGGGATCTCATCGAAACATATAAAATTCTGACAGGTCTGGACAAACTAGATGCAGGAAGAATGTTCCCGATGGTCGGAGAGTCCAGAACCAGGGGTCATAATCTAAGGATAAGGGGTAAGCCATTTAGGACAGAAATGAGGAAGAATTTCTTCACCCAGAGAGTGGTGAACCTGTGGAATTCTCTACCACAGAAGGTAGTTGAGGCCAAGTCATTAAATATATTCAAGAATGAGTTAGATATATTTCTTAAAGCTAAAGGTATCAAGGGATATGGGGAGAAGGCAGGTACAGGGTACTGAGTTTGGATGATCAGCCATGATCTCATCGAATGGCGGAGCAGGCTTGAGGGGCCGAATGGCCTACTCCTGCTCCTATCTTCTATGTTTCTATTTCCTCTGGTGAGGAAGTCCAGAACAAGGGTGCATAACCTTAAAATTAAAGCTAGGCCTTTCAGGGGTGATGTCAGGAAGCACTTAACACAAAGGGTAGTGGAAATCTGGAATCTCTCCACCAAAAAGCTGTTGAGGCTAGGGCAATTGAAAATTTCAAAACAGATTGATAAGAATTTTGTTCCTCAAGGGTATTAAGGGTTACAGAAGCAAGTCGGGTAGATGGAGTTAAGATACAGATCAGCTATCATCTAATTGAATGGCAGAACAGGCTTGCGGGGCTGAATGGCCTACTCCTGTTCCTATGTTCCTAAGTCTGAAGTGGACCTTCAACTCACAACCTTATTACTCAGAAACAAGGGTGCTCCCAAATGAGCCAAACTGGCATTTATATTATTCATTGTAGCATGTCTAATCTTGCACGATATTAATGCTTTTTTCAAAAGAATAAATTCAATAATGCTATTGCAAAAATAATCAAGTAATTTATGTCCAAATGTTAAGCCATTCTGCTGACCCTGAATTTGCGGTCGGTATGACAGCGTGCTCTCGGAGCCTTTCAAACTGACCGCAACTTTGGGATTTGGCGCATGTGCAATCCCGACGTTGCAGTCTGTTAATGACAGCTCCTCCACAGGCTGTGCTGTGCACCCCCAGCCCCACACACACAGAGCCGGCAATCAGTGAAATCTCCAAAATTATTGAAACTGACAAAAACTTCAGCTCTCCTGCAGTAATTACCCTGTTAAATTCCCCACTAAAAGTTAGACCCAAAGGGATTAGGTGTAACTGGGGTTTTAACAGCGTATTGACTGCTAAACAAATGTTATGGGCCTGGAAAATTTTAATTTTGTGTAGTGTGAAATTTGTCCATTTTAATAAAAATTAAAATTTAGAAAATTTTCAATTTTTAACATTTTTTAAAGTTTGTCCATCTTTATTTCAGGTTTGTCTTTTCCCCATGTGAGTGTCCCAATTTTTCTTTTGCTCTCAAAATTCTAACTTTTTTAAATAGTTAAAGAGTTTACTCACTTCTCTGTTCGCTATCTGTGAGAATCCTGCCTTTTGATTGGCTGCTTAGACAGCATGTTGATGTCACAGCAGTTCGAACAATGGGATCCCCACTACAATCCATTGAATTGAAGGTCGGAAAACCCGAAATTCTCGACACGGAGATTGCGAGATCCTTGTACTTCGGCACCAGCAGTGAACGCCTTCACTTCGCCGCTGACCGCAAATTCTGGGCCTCTTTTTTTCTAGTGTTGTCGGTGAGTCATCCAGGTTTTCACAAGACTATTTATTAGGGATAAACAGATGAGTAAACTCGGACCAGTGTTCTGGATTAGAATTGGGATCGTCCAACATAAAAAGCAAAGTGCAAGTTCAACGGCTGTCCTACTACAGCACAAAGTGTAACCGCCAATCCTTCTTATCCAATGTCTTCAATGTAGGATAAATTGCTCCAGATCATACAGACTCCAGCACAATACAACCCTTATTGGTTTGGATCAAACTGATACACATTCTTCCCAAGGTCAGGTTTCTCATCCCCCTCCCCCAAAATTGAATGCAGTCCTCCAGATGGGGTCTGAACAAGGCTCTATACAACTGAAGCACATCTTCCTCCACTTTGTAATCCAGCCTCCTTGAGATAAAGACCATCATTCCATTAGCCTTTTTGATTGCTTTTTTGTAGCTGTCTACTAAATTTAAATGATTTGTGTACTTGGATTCTCAAATGACTTTGCTCCCCTACAGTTCGTAGTATCTCGCCATTTAGAAAAGATTCCGCTTCATCTTTCTCAGGTCCAAATTGGATGACCTCACACTGGCCCATATTAAAACTCCATCAGTCACACTCATTTAATCTATCAATGTCCCTTTGCAACTTCCTGCTCCCATCTATTATTGTCCCTCCTAATTTAGTGTCATCTTTAAACGTGGAAGCACAATTATCTATTCCTTCATCCAAGTCATTAATTAAGTATGATGAAAAGTTGAGGCCCCACAACTGATCCTTGGGGAACACAACTTGTCACATTCTGCCAATCTGAGTACATACCCTTTATCTCCACACTCTGTCTCCTACTTCCCAACCAATTTCCAACTCAAGTCAAAAGGCTACCTCCAATTCTGTGCACACCAATTGTTGTCAATAATATTTTATGTGGAACCTTATTGAATGCCTTCTGGAAGTCCATATAGAAAACATCCATAGACACTCCTTTGTCTACCTTATCAGTGACCTCCTAAAAAATTTAACGAGATTAGTCAGACGTGACTTGCCTTTAACATAGCCATGCTGGCTCTCTGAGATAAGCTCATATGAGTGACATTAGCAATTTTCAGTCTAACAGCACAATTCCCAAATCTAGAGAGCTTTGAAAGATTATAACTAAAGCTTCTGCAATTTTCTCTTCTACTTCTTTTAATACCTTGGCAGAAACCATTGGGTCCTGGAGATATACCTATACTAAGTCCCATTAATTTCTACACGGTGGCATAGTGGTTAGCACTGGTGCCTCACAGCGCCAGAGACCCGGGTTCGAATCTGACCTCGGGTGACTGTCTGTGTGGAGTTTGCACATTCTCCCCGTGTCTGCGTGGGTTTCCTCCGGGTGCTCCGGTTTCCTCCCACAGTCCAAAAATGTGTGGGTTAGGTTGATTTGGCTATGATAAATTGACCCTTAGTGTTAGGGGGGATTAAATATGTGGGGTTATGGGGATAGGATGGGATATGTTAGGGGGAATTAAATACGTGGGGTTACGGGGGTAGGGTGGGATATGTGTACTGTGGGGATTAAAGCAGGGACAGGGTACTGGATTTGGATGATCAGCCATGATCGTATTGAATGGCGGAGCAGGCTCGACGGGCCGAATGGCCTACTCCTGCTCCTAGATTCTATGTTTCTATGTTTCTATTACCATTTGTTTTACTAATATTGAATTCAATAAGTTCCTCCCCTTGATTTATTTTTAGATTTCCTTCTATCACTGGTATTTTATCCTCTTCCTATACTGCAAAAACAGATATAAAGTACCGTAGATTACTACTTCTCCTGGCATTTGTGCAAGCCATTTCCTTTAGTTTTATTCTCCATCTTACCTCACATGCTGACCATGGTTGCTTGACTGTACAAGTGGAATTTTTGCTCTTATGGGGTATGTACTGGCATTGTATTGTACTAAATGCTTCTTTGAATACCTCCCACTGTTTTTCTGTAAGTTTACCTGGTAACATCTCAGCCTAGTTTAACGTGATCATCTTACACCTCATTCCTTCGAAGTCAGCCTTATACAAGTTTAAAAATCTTTACTTCCCTTCTTGGGGTGGTGGTTAAAATCAAGGCCATTGTTTCAGAAAACTGTCCTGGATACACTATAGAAATTCATTGCCTTTACGACTTGAGCTGTTTTGCATCTCCCAATCTATGAAGATTGATATCTCTCATTAAAGCCACGTTGCCTTTGCTACATGCTTCTCTGATCTCTGTATTTATGCATCCTGCTACTACATTATTGCTGTCAGGCAATCTATAGATAGCTCCCACAAGAGTCTTACATCCTCTGCTCTTTCTCAATTCTACCCAGAGTGTTTCCACTGCATGCTGACACTTACTGATTTCCCCAACTGCTGTAATATTGTCCTTTAGCAATATGGTTGCTCCTCCTCCTTTCCCTATCCTTTCTAAAGACCTTATGGCCTGGAATATTAAACTCACATTCATGCCCAGCTTGTGGCCAAGTCCTTAATGGCTATTACATGGTACCCTTTGAGCTGAATCCGTGCTTCTAATGAGTTTGTTTTATACCTTATGCTATGTGCAGTACAAATACAACCGCAACATAAACTTTCTGGGTTTCTAATTCTGTCTTTGGTTTTAGATGCACACACTGAGGATATTCTTCTGATGCACACATGAATTTTTCCTCCTTAAATGGGGTGCAACACCAAACCAAATTCAAAACTGGTGTCCAAATTAGAGCGAATTGAGGCATTCTGACAGCTAACTGAAATCTGCCCAATTCAGTTTGTGTCATCATTTCTAAGAAGAGGGAAAGATAAAAGAGAAACACAGAGTTAAAAGGTTCATTGTTTTTGAGTAGACTTGGTTTGACCTTCAATCTTGCATTGAGCTGCAACATGAGCTTTGGAGTTTAATTCTGGCAACAAGAAAGAAAAGCTGCCGTCTTTCGGATGAGACGTTAAACCGTCTTCTCTCCCTCTCTCTCTCTCTCTCTCTCTCTCTGGTGGACGTAAAATATCCCGTGGCACTATTTCGAAGAAGAGCAGGGGAGTTATCCCTGGTGTCCTGGCCAAAATGTATCCCTCAATTAACATCACTAAAACAGATGATCTGGTCATTATCACATTGCTGTTTGTGGGAGCTTGCTGTGCACAAATTGACTGCTGTGTTTCCTACATTACAACAGTGACTACACCGCAAAAAAAAGTACTTCATTGGCTGTAAAGCACTTGGGACGTCCGGTGGTCGTGAAAGGCGCTATATAAATGCAAGTCTTCCTTTCTTTTTCAGAAAATAGAAATCTGTCTTTCTTAGATCCAAAGTGGATGACCTCGCATTTCCCTACATTGAACTTTATCGAACACAGTTTTGCCCACTTACTTAATCTATCCATGTCGCTTTGCAACTTTCTGCTCCCATCTGCATTATCTACTGTGCTACTCAACTTGGTGTCGTCAGCAAACTTGGATATATGGCTCCCTATTCATTCATCCAAGTCATTTACAAATATAGTGAAAAGCTGAGGCACCAGTACAGATCCCTGGGGGACACCAGTAGTCGCATCCTGCCAACTGAAGTACATATCCATTATCCCTACCCTCCGACATCAATTGCCTCCAATTCCATATAGTCTCATTTTTGTTAGCAGTGTCTTACATGGAGCCTTATGGAAGTCTATATAAATAACATCCATAGGCACTCCCTTATCTACACGTAAGTTACCCCCTCAAAAAATTCAACTAGGTTCGTGCTGGCTCTCTCTGATCAGTTCACATTTTCGCGTGTGCTCAGTCACTCTGTCCCAAATAACAGATTCTAATAACTGCTCCACAACAGACATGAGACGAATAGGCCTATAATTTCCTAGATTATCTCTCTTACCCTTATTAAATAGTGGAGTTAAATTAGCAATTTTCCAATCTAAGGCGACAACTCCTAAATCAAGTGTGTTTTGGTGCATCTACTACTGCATTTCTTCAGCTACTTCTTTTCATAAAAACAGAAAATACCGGAAATACTCTGAGGAGAGAGAAACAGAGTGAACTCTGTTTCTCTCTCCACAGATGCTGCCCGAGCTGCTGAATGTTTCCAGCATTTTCTGTTTTTATTTCAGATTTCCAGCATCCGCAGTATTTTGGTTTTTACTTCTTTTAATACCCTGGGGTGGAAACCTTCAGGTCCTGGAGATCAGTCTATCTTTAGTCTCATTATTTTCTCCGTTACCATTTTTTACTTATATTAAATCTAGTAAGTTCCTCCCCTTGATATATCTCATATCTCTGGTACTTTATCCTCATCCTCCACTGTGAAGACCAATAAAACGTATTTAGCAAGTCTGCCATTTCTTGATTTCCAATTACAATATCACCTGCGTCTTTCTTTAATGCGCCTACATTACTCTTGGCCACCCTCTTTCTCTTAATATATTCATAAAAACCTTTAGTGTTGTCCTTCATTAACCTCACAAGCTTTTTCCTCATATTCCCTTTTTGCAGCTCTTATTACTTTCTTAGTATCCCTTTGCTGTTCTTTATATCTCTCCCAGACCACGGGATCGCGACTGTTCTTTGCATTCGTATAAGCCCTTTCTTTTTGTTTTATACTATCTCACTTCTCTTGTTGACGAAGGTTGTTTAATTACAGGAGTAGAGCTCTTGCCCTTTAGGGGTATGTACAGGTCTTGTATTCTACCAAATAATAATCTGGTTCATTTCCCATTACTAGATCCAGCAGTGATTCCTCCCTTGTTGGGCTTCTTATATACAGGGTAAGAATGAATCCTGTACACAGTGTAAAAACTCCATTCCCTGTCCCCTTTCCCTACCCTTCTTGCCTGTTTATTTGGGGCTAGTTGAAATCGGCCATGATTATTCTTCTGTGTCTTTTACTCATGCCATTAGTTTGCTTACATATTTCTTCTTCTACCTTCCTTCCACTATTAGGTGGTCTGTACAATTCCCCTATTAGTGTGAACGATCCCATAACTTTTATCTCAATCCATATAGATTTTGTTTTGATCTTTGTTAGTTATGACCCTTTTTTCTACCATCATTATGTTGTCTCTTATTAGTACAGCTTCTAGCATCCCTTTCCTTTCTAAATATTTAATTGCCAGTCCTGTTCTTTGTGTAGCCATGTTTCAGTTATCCCGACTATATCTGGTTCCTCGCTACAAATTATTTCCTCCAGTTCCCCAGTTTTGTTTCAGATGCTGTGCAGGCAGTTTAATTCATTTTTATTAGTCGTTCCTCTCACTATTTTTAAACAGTCTTTTTATACTTCTGTTCCAGAACTGTATTTGTTCCCTGATTACTTATGTTATACGTTTATTTTATCTTTATTCCTTACCTTGGTCTGACCTTTACTCTCACCTCCTGCTTCTTTTGTCTTTAGGCTTATGTTATTTCTCCCAGATCCCGCCCCCATCTTACTAGTTTAAAGCCTTAGCCACAGCCCTCTTTATCCTTTCTGCTAGAACTCTGGTCCCATTCCGGTTCAGGTAGAGCCGATCGCAGTGGTACAGCTCCTTCCTGTCCCAGTACTGGTGCCAGTGCCCCATGAAATGGAACCCCTCTTTCAGCCACACATTCACCTTCCTGAACTGAACTGTCTATGACTATGCCAATTAGCACGTGGCTCAGGTAGATGACCACCTGTGAGGTCCTGCTTTTTTTAAACTTAGTTCCCAACTTCTGATATTCCCTTCGCAGGACTTCCTCCTTATTCCTACCCCTCCTTTTTCAAGTTGCTCTCCAGTTGCTCAGAGTCATAGAGTCATACAGCACAGAAAGAGGCCCTTCGACCCATCGTGTCCACGCCGGCCATGAAGCCCGGTCTATTCTAATCCCATTTTCCAGCACTTGGTCTACGGCCTTGTATGCTATGGCGTTTCAAGTGCTCATCTAAATGCTTCTTGAATGTTGAGGGTTCCTGCCTCTGCCACCCTTTCAGGCAGTGAGTTCCAGATTCCAACCACCCTCTGGGTGAAAAAGTCTTTCCTCAAATCCCCTCTAAACCTCCTGCCCCTTACCTTGAAACTATGCCCCCTGGTTATTGACCCCTCTACTAAGGGGAAAAGTTCCTTTCTATCTACGCCCCTCATAATTTTGTACACCTCAATCAGGTCCCCCCCTCAGCCTTCTCTGCTCCAAGGAAAACAACCCCAGCCTGTCCAGTCTCTCTTCATAGCTGAAGCGCTCCAGCCCAGGTAACATCCTGGTGAATCTCCTCTGCATCCTCTCCAATGCAATCACATCCTTCCTATAGTGTGGCGACCAGAACTGCACACAGTATTCCAGCTGTGGCCTAACTAGCGTTTTGTACAGCTCCATCATAACCTCCCTGCTCTTGTATTCTATGCCTCGGCTAATGAAGGCAAGTATCCCATATGCCTTTTTAACCACCTTTATCTACCTGTCCTGCTGCCTTCAGGGATCTATGTACATGCACACCAAGGTCCCTCTGATCCTCTGTCCTTCCTAAGGTCCTACCATTCAGTGTATTCCCTTGCCTTGTTAGTCCTCCCAAAATGCATCACCTCTCACTTTTCAGGGTTAAAATCCATTTGCCACTGTTCTGCCCATCTGACCAACCCGTCTATATCGTCCTGTAGCCTGAGGCTTCCCTCCTCACTATTTACCACCCCACCAATTTTCGTGTCATCTGTGAACTTACTGATCATACCTCCTACATTCATATCTAAATCATTAATGTACACTACAAACAGCAAAGGACCCAGCACCGATCCCTGCGGTACACCACTGGACACAGGCTTCCAGTCACAAAAACAACCTTCGACCATCACCCTCTGCCTCCTGCCACTAAGCCAATTTTGGATCCAATGTGCCAAATTGCCCTGGATCCCATGGGCTCTTACCTTCTTGACCAGTCTCCCATGCGGGACTTTGTCAAAACCCGTACTGAAGTCCATGTAGACCACATCAACTGTACTACCCTCATCCACACACCTAGTCACCCCCTCGAAAAATTCAATCAAATTGGTCAGACATGATCTCCCCCTGACAAAGCCATGCTGACTTTCCTTGATTAATCCTTGCCTCTCCAAGTGGAGACTAATTCTGTCCCTCAGAATTTTTTCCAATAATTTCCCTACCACTGATGTTAGGCTCACTGGCCTGTAATTCCCTGGTTTATCCCTACTACCCTTCTTGAATAATGGTACTACGTTAGCTGTTCTCCAGTCCTCTGGCACCTCCCCTCTGGCACCTCCCCTGTGGCACCACCGCGGCATGGTACATCGGCGAAACCATGCAGACACTGAGACAACGTATGAACGAGCACCGCGCAACAATCGCCAGGCAGGATTGTTACCTCCCAGTCGGGGAACACTTCAGCAGTCAAGGACATTCAGCCTCGGATCTGCGGGTAAGCGTTCTCCAAGGCAACCTTAGAAACACACGACAACGCAAAATCATCGAGCAGAAACTGATAGCCAAGTTCTGCACTCATGAAGACGGTCTCAATCGAGATCTTGGGTTTATGTCACGATACATGACGTGATCCGGACTCGAGTCGTCGTTAGCTTGTTCACAGATGTGATTCCCAGTAAAAAAGTAAAAATTTTCCCAGTAAAAAAGTAAATTTTTTTTTTTAAAGCTTTTCGTTTTACATACAGACGGCAGCTTTTGACACGTTAGAACCCCTGCGACTTCACCTCATTGTCTCAGTTGTATCTTGCTATGTCTTTTGATGTGGTACCTTCCTGGCTGACTTAATTAACTTTATCACACCTCGGCAGATAGTCAGGATGATTTAATTTATTGGTCTGCAATTGTAAAGTACACATGCTTTTTTTTCCATCTATATATGCTCTGACGATTCTGTATCCAATTTACTTCACCTGAGGAAGGAGCGATAGTTCCGAAAGCTTGTGATTTCAAATAAAACTGTTGGACTATAACCTGGTGTTGTGCGACCTCTCAATTTTGACCTCCCCTGTGGCCAGAGAGGTTCTGAAAATTTGTGTCAGAGCCCCTGCAATCTCCTCCCTTGCCTCACACAGCAGCCTGGGATACATCTCGTCTGGGCCTGGGGATTTATCCACTTTTAAGCCCGCTAAAACCGCTAGTATGTCCTCCCTCTCAATACTAATTTGTTCAAGTATATCATAATCCCCCTGCCTGATTTCTATGCCTACATCGTCCTTCTCCATAGTGAACACAGATGCAAAATATTCATTTAAAACCTCACCTACATCTTCCGGCTCTACACACAGATTGCCACTTTGGTCCCTAATGGGCCCTACTCTTTCCCTGGTTATCCTCTTGCCCTTAATATACTTATAAAACACCTTGGGATTTTCCTTTATTTTGTCCGCCAGTGTTTTTTCATGCCCCCTCTTCGCTCTCCTAATTTCTTTTTTAAGTACCCCCCTGCACTTTCTATACTCCTCTCGGGCTTCCACTGTTTTTAGTCCTTTGTATCTGTCAAAAGCCTCCCTTTTATCAGAGATATCCTTTACCCTTGCACGTTCCTTATAATGAAATATCAGTGGTACAGAATATGAAGCTAAAAACTTGGGGTCTGTACGGCACAGCAATGTAATATGCCCTCCTCTCATCTCGGACAGCTGGATCTGAACCCAGAATATGCAGCGTTATAAACGTACAAATAGATTCATGACAACAGTTAATCTTTTCTACAATCCTGACTGGTCGCGCGAAGAAAGTGTCCTTTAATGTAACCTTTAAGGGTCATAGGGGGAAAAATTCAGTTGGTTGCGCCTCCCGTTAGCGCCTTAAGAGGGCGCTAATGGGGCGCAAAGTAACTAGCGCCCGGGCGCGGCGATGTTTACGCCGCTCGCGAAATTAACTAGACATTTTGCGGCAGCGCTAAACACTACCGCCACGATCTCCTGCGCCGGCAGACCGTGACGTCAGTCGAGTGCGCAACGACCCGGAGTGGATATTGAGTGGCACCCCCTGCCTTACCGCCTGTCGCTAGCAATGACAGGTTGAGGGGAGCGTTTTGCAGTCAGGAAGGGACTGGGGGAGCGCTATTTAAAGGCGACCGCTTCCTGCCTTTTATTGTTGGTGACATTTTTGAACCACGCAGTCAGAGAGAGAGAGAGAGAGAGAGACACAGAGACTTCTGGAGAGATTCAACGCTGTGTGAAGGAGTTTTGGGTACTGAGCAGCACTTTGCAGGTTCATTTTGATTTGCCCTTCCTTGTATCGATTTAGAAGAGACTGTGGGGGCTGCACTCTGACCTCTTTCCCTGGGCCTCTCCATTGTTCTTTCCTGCAGATTTGATGTACAGATCTCTGCAGGTCAAGATACAAGGCTGCAATGAGCAGGATGGGGATGGAAAGCAAGATCAAACCTCCCCTTTAAGAACTGGCTGGCGCCATTGTGTGTGTGTTCCATTGCTGACTGACATCACATGAGCTTCGCCAGCGCTCTGAGGTAGCGCCTCGCTCCTCGGCCTTTGCGCCTTAAGACAGGTGGGAAGCGCCTGATTTAGCACCCCAATCACCTCCAGGGGCGATAAAAGTCAAGTTTGCAGTCGGAGGCGATAATTAGCGCCAGGCGCTAATCTTTGCGCCCGGTCGATAATTGCGCCCCAAATGGGGCGATACTGAATTTCTCCCCCATAGAATCTTCTAGCACAAGAGGCCGCCGTTTGGCCCATCGAGAATGAGCTGTACAACTTAATCCCACACCCCAGCTCTTTCCCCATAACCCTGCAAATTAGTCCTCTTCAAGTACATGTCCAATTGCCTTTTGGAAGTTCCTGTGGAATCTGATTCCACCACCCTTTCAGGTAGTCTGTTCCAGATCGTAACAAACCTGTGTGAAGACTTGAGCACAAAATCGAGGCTGAAACTCCAGTGCAGTACTGAGGGAGTGCTGCACTGTTAGAGAAGCCCAGTCTGCCCACTCAAGAAGACGTGAAAGATCCCATAGCACTATTCAAATAAGAGCAAGTGAGCTTTTCCCAGTGACCTAGCCAATATTTATTCTTCAACAAACACCTAAAACGGATGACTTGGCCATTTATTTAACTGGGGTTTGTGGGAGCTTGCAGTGCACACATTGGCTGCCGCGTTTCCCAACATTATAACAGTGACCACACTTCAAAAGTATTTCACTGATTGTAAAGTACTTTGGGATGTCCTGAGATCATGAAAGGCCCTAGATAAATGGAGGTCTTTCGTTCAAGTGTCAGACAACTTTGCTGATTCAAAGAAATGTCGTTTTTAGACAATGGGCAACATTCAGAGCTGGCAGTGAGGAGAAACTGAATTAGCAGCTTTTCTGACATCTCACATTTAGCTTGCACATCCATTCATTCTACTTTGGCCAATATGCAGGAACTAGCTGAGAAGTTTGTGTTAATTTGAAATGTACATTTGTAAATACACGTGTGTCATATGCAATTTTTATTTTTTTTTTAAAAACACTATTCATTTTTAGTTAAATTTGCCCAACAGGATCTCCTAGATATGTTCTACAAAAAGCCTTTGAATCATAGCTGGGACAAAGGTGCTTCTGCCAGGGAGAGTGTTAGTGCTCAGAATAATTTCCCAAACCACACCCATTTTTTCCTCCAAGCAAAACAAACCAAAAGCAAACCAGCACAAATCTTGTACAGCAGGTCATTCAGCATCTGTGAAGACAACAGACAGGCCAATGTTTTAGGCTAAGCCTTTCTTCAAAACTATTCTATAGACGGGCCTGGCTTGAAATGTTAACCCGTGTCTTCTCTCCACGGTTACTAACTGACCCATCAGTCACCTGAGAATTAATTTTTAGTGTGGAAGCAAGTCATCCTCGGTTCCGAGGGACTGCCGAAGAAGACTAACGGACCTGCTGTGTTTCCAACATTTTCCAATCGACTTTCCTCTTTTTAAAAACATTTGTCGCTCTCCTGAATTTTTTTCAGAGATGTTGTAGTGTCAGTTTATAAGCCCATTGTCTGCACAACCCATTTCTGTGCCAATCAGTCTCTCACTATCAGACTGGGGCTGGGAAACAGAGCCAAACCACTGTAGGACCAGTGCAACCACATGTGGGGGGTGGTGGCAGTGCTGTGCAAAGGGATGTTCACCAACTTGAACCAGGTCAGGGAACCAAGGCAGGGGAACTCACTGCAATAACTTCAAGCACTGCGAAGGTGTGAAGAGTAAGTCACCACAAACTGTCCACGGAAGTGTGGGGAACATAAATCATTTGGAACTACAAGGGATGCAGCACAATGACCCTGCACAAGACACCATATGGAGACAGACAGCACTGACCTTGCAATACAGTCCAAGACACAGAGTAATCTTATCCTGAGGACAGGAGATTGGCTCATCTGGGCCACTCAATGCAAAACGATAATGGTGGAAAAACTACAATTAGTCCATGACAAAGTGTGTCTTGCCTGCTCAATGGAAGGATGCAGGGAGTCACATAATTGGAGCACCAGCTGACAGCAGAACTAGTTCCCGGTGAGCAAGGGGTGTTCGCAATAAACAGCAATTATACACACAAAGGCAGCAGGTTGCAGTGTCCCGGCAAAGCTTTCAGCCATCATCATTGAATAGACGCGGCTAAGCTAGGTAACATGATAACAGCCAAGCCATGCCCAACACCTATGCCTTATAGTGTACGGGACCATGTCAAGAGTAAAGTGCAGCAATAGTTGCAGGAGGAGTACGTGATGGAAGAGTTTCCACACACAGTGGGCACTTTATCCAAAAAGGTCTGTCAACAACATTCAAGACCGGTCACCCAAATAAGACAACAGCCACATAAGAGGGACCAGAGAGTAACCATCTTCCCCTGGGGAGGGAAGAACTACGACAAATGTAGAGTTAACATTCTCTGTATTTACTTCATAGTGCTTTACAATAACTCGGAGCTAAAATGAGGAAGGATGTCCTTATCTGAGGAAAGATGTTCTTGCCATGGAGGGAGTGCAACGAAGATTTACCAGACGGATACCTGGGATGGCAGGAATGACGTATGAAGAGAGATTGGGTCGATTAGGCTTATATTCGCTAGAGTTTCGAAGAATGAGAGGGGATCTCATTGAAACTTATAAAATTCTAACAGGACTAGACAGACTAGATGCAGGAAGGATGTTCCCGACGGCGGGGGAGTCCAGAACCAGAGGTCGAAGGATAAGGGGTAAGCCATTTAGGACTGAGATGAGGAGGAATTTCTTCACCCAGAGAGTGGTGAACCTGTGGAATTCTCTACCACAGAAGGCAGTTGAGGCCAATTCATTAAATATATTCAAGAAGGAGATAGATATATTTCTTAAGGCTAAAGGGATCAAGGGATATGGGGAGAAAGCAGGGACAGGGTACTGAATTTGGATGATCAGCCATGATCTCATTAAATGGCGGAGCACGCTCGAGGGGCCGAATGGCCTACTCCTGCTCCTATCTTCTATGCTTCTATGCTGTCGTTCCTGCAGTCTACAGCTTTCTTCCTCACTAGCAACCACACGACCAATTTTTATATCATCCGCAAACTTCTTAATCATGCCCCTACATTGAATTCTAGATCATTGATATATACCACAAAAAGCCAGGGACCGAGTACTGAGCCCTGCGGAACCCCACTGGAAACAGCTTTCCAGTCACAAAAACACCCATCGACCATTACCCTTTGCTTCCTGCTACTGAGAGAATTTTAGATCCAACTTGCAACTTTGCCTTGGATCCCATGGGCTTTTACTTTTCTGACCAGTCTGCCACGTGAGACCTTGGCAAAAGCCTTGCTAAAATCCACGCAGACTACATCGAATGCGCTACCCTCATCAACCCTCCTTGTTACCTCCACAAAAAATTCAATCAAGTTAGTCAGACACGACCTTCCCTTAACAAATCTATGCTGACTGTCCTTGATTAATTCGTACCTTTCTAAATGACGATTAATACTGTCCCTCAGAATTTTTTCCAATAATTTGCCCACCACCGAGCTTAGGCGAAGTGGCCTGTAATTATTCGGTCTATCCCTTTTTAAACAACGGTACAACGTTAGCAGTCCTCCAGTACCACACCTGTAGCCAGAGAGGATTGGAAAATGATGGTCAGAGCCTCCACTATTTCCTGAATTGCTTCTCAACATCTTGGGATTCATTTCATCCGGGCCTGGGGATTTATCTACTTGCAAAGATGCTAAACCTTAATATTTTCTCTCTTGCTATGTTAATCCCATCTAATTTTTCACACTCCTCCTCAACTACAATGTCTGCATCGTCCCTCTCTTTTGTGAAGACAGATGCAAAGTATTCATTAAAAACACCCACGTATTCCGCCTCCACACACAAGCTTCCTTTTTGGTCTCAAATAGGCCGTAACCTCTCTTTAGTTATCCTGTTGCTCTTTATGTATTTAAAAAACATCTTTGGGTTTTCCTTGCCAATATTTTTTCATGCCCTCTCTTTACTTTCCTAATTTCTTTTTTTATTGTCACCCCTGCACTTTCTATACTCCTCTAGGCTTTCTGCTGTATTTAGCTCTCTCTATCTGACATAAGCTTCCCTTTTTTGCCTTATCCTACCCTGTATGCCCCTTGACATCCAGGGGGCTCTAGATTTGGGAGTGCCAACCTTTTTCTTTGTGGGAACATATATGCTCTGAACCCCCACTATCTCCTCCTTGAATGCCTCCCACTGCTGACACGGATTTACCTTCAAGTAGCTGTTTCCAGTCCATTTTGGCTAAATCATATCTCAGCTTAGTAAAATTGGCCTTTCCCCAATTGAGAACTTTTACTCCTGGTCTACCTGTGTCCTTTTCCATAACTACGCTAAATCTAACTGAATTATGATCACTACCACCAAAATGCTCTCCCACGGATACCCCTTCCACCTGCCCAGCTTCATTCCCTAAAACCAAATCCAGAACTGCCCCCTCTCTTGTTGGGCTTGCTACATACTGGTTACAAAAAGTTCTCCTGAATGCATTTGAAGAATCCTGCGCCCTCTATACCTTTTACACTGATTCAATCCCAGTTAATATTAGGGTTGTTGAAATCCCCTACTATTACTGCCCTATTGTTTTTGCACTTCTCAGAAATTTGCCTACATATTTGCTCTTCTATCTCCCTCGACTATTTGGGGGTCTCTTGTACACTCCCAGCAGTGTAATTGCCCCTTTTTTGTTCTTCAGTTCAACCCTTATGGCCTCATTTAATGATCCTTCTACCATATCATCCCTCCTCACAGCTGTAATTGTTTCTTTAACCAATATTGCAACCTCCCCCCAACGCCCCCCATCCTTTTTTATCCCCCTCTCTATCTCGTCTGAAAACCCTGTAACCAGGAATGTTGAGCTGCCATTCCTGTCCTTCTTTCAGCCATGTCTCAGTAATAGCTATATCATACTTCCACGTGTCTATCTGCGCCCTCAGCTCATCTGCCTTATTCCTTAGACTCCTTGCATTGAAGCATTAAGCACTACCAAACCCCCTTTGTTGTCTATTTTCTAGCCTGTTTCCTCTGCTTTCCAAACTCACTTACTAATTTTCTGCCTTCCATTTCCAGCTTTGCTTCTCTCCCTTCTGAATCTACTCTCAGGTTCCCATCCCCCTGCCAAGCTACTTTAAACCCTCCCCAACAGCACGAGCAAAGCCCCTCGCGAGGATATTGGTCCCGGTCCTGTTAAGATGCAATCGTCCGGCTTGTATAGGTCCCTCCCCCAAAACCGGTCCCAATGCCTCAGGAATCTAAAGCTCTCCCTCCTGCACCATCTCTCCAGCCACGCATTCATTTGAGCTATCCTCCTATTTCTATAGTCACTAGCACGTGGCACTGGGAGTAATCTGCAGATTACTACCTTTGAGGTCCTGCTTGCTAATCTCTTTCCTAGCTCCCTAAAATCTGCCTGCAGGACCTCATCCCTCTTTCTACCTATGCTGTTGATACCGATATGGACAACGGCCTCTGGCTGTTCACCCTCCCCCCTCCGTGTCCTGCAGCCGCTCAGTGACATCATTGACCTAGCACCAGGGAGGCAACATACCATCCTGGAGTCACGTCTGCGGCCGCAGAAACACCTGTCTGCTCCCCTAACTATCGAATCCCCTATGACTATTGCTCTTCCACTCTTCTTCCTCTCCCCCTGTACAGCTGAGCCACCCGTGGTGCCGTGAACTTGGCTCTGGCTGTACTCCCCAGAGGAACCATCAGTATTCAGATTACCGGTTAGAGCGCAAGATGCACTCAGGGGACTCCTGTACTACCTGCCTGGTCCTCCTCATCTGTCAGGCAGTCACCCATTCCCTCTCTGCCTGTATACTCTTAAACTGCGGGGTAACCACCTCCTGAAACGTGCTATCCACGGAGCTCTCAACCTATGCTGTGACACCAGCTGCTGCTCAAACTCAGATAATGGGAGTTCGAGCTCCTCCAGCTGATGACACTTCCTGCGCATGTAGTTGTCCAGGACAGGAGAATGTCCTGGACTTCCCACATGGCACAGGATGTGCATTCAACGGGACGGAGGTGCCCTGTGTACAAGCTGTTCATAGTAATCAAACGAGTCCAGGTTTTATAATGGACTAGAATTCGCTGTTAAAATTGTTCCTTTTCTGGGCCTCCGAGGTGGAGTGTATTGTAGGAACATAAATCTCGTCATTAAATGGGTCCATACATTGTGAAATACTACCGCTGCGATTTAATTCATATTTACGGCACTAATCCAGCAAAGTCTTGAATCTGATAGGGAGATTGATGGTGCGCTCCTGCTTTTGCGAGGCTAACGGAGGAACGGCACAAATCATCCAGCAATCTGTGGCGATCGCAACTCATGGCGTATCTCTTCCTCGACACAAAATGCTGTTTTATTTAATGCAGGAACAGCAGTCCGTGCATTAAACTCCCTGTTATTTTGCCAGAAAATTCAGGGCCAATGTTCACATTTCCGATTGCTAACCGTGAAAGGGGTGGAGTCAGAGGGAAGGTGGTAATAAATAAACCTTTAATTTCTGAGAACAACTGTCAACTGTCAAGCACAGCATTCACGCCCCTTCCACACCCACCCCATCGAAAAAGCAGAAGCTATGCAAAAAAACTTACAAAATCTAAATAAGTGAATCACTTAAAAATGAAACTAACTTTGTTATGCAAATCACTGAATATTCAAAAGCATCCTTCTTTCTAAAGTGCACCATTGCAAAGAGACGTTGGATTCTGCAACAGCAATGTAGCAGTCTGAAGGCTGCAGTAAATAGGTGAAGGCCAGAGGGAGGTTTGCTTTTTACAATTCTCATGCATGTAAAATCAATCAAATTGAAAAGCAAACACACAGAATTGCCTTTGACGTGTTTGTTTCTGAAGTGCTGGCGAGAAGCGAACACTCTCAGCCTTGCAACGAGTTTTGCGAACTTCCTTTTTGAAAGCGGCACGCAACCTGACCGTAACGCTGCCTTGATTTGTCAATATATCAGGTTTTAAAACCCCGTCAAATGGCATTAAAAGGTTGCAAAGAGAAGTCGAAAACATCTTTGCAGCAGAGAGGTGGGAATGACGGCTGGGAATCGGAGCATGGCGACAACTGCAAACTTTGGCCCGAAGTTTTTCAAACTTTAGTTTACTTGCCTATGGAAGTGGTTTCCAGCTGGGGCTCCTGGCCGGCCGCCTCACTTTCTCTCACCGAGTCGAGGAAGTGGACCTCCCGCAATCCAGCCCACAGTCTGTTCGAACTGCCCCGCAACAAGCGGGCTCCCCTGCCGGAAAAACTGCTGAAATAATCCATGCTCTTTGCCTGTCTACATGAGCAGGAATATAGCTCAGCTGTACGTGTCTGCTGCCGCCATCTTGGTGCTGGGAACCCCAATGTGTGGACATTGCACGGTTCACACCCAGACAGACAGGTCCCAAAGTCACTGCCTCTTTCCTTCATTGGCCCCAGTGCGATCTGCCCTGTCACACACACACACCCCCTTCTCGCCAGGTTACAAATAATTATACATTTATTTTTTAATTGCAAGGAGCAAGACTTTTAAATTAAAAAAGTTTGGCTAACTTTTTTTCGACTCATTTATTTAAAATTATGTTGAAAGTAACTTAGATTTCTGGGGACAGGCACAAAAATTGTTCGAATTTATGTTGTTATTTCTCCTAGTGACGCAGTGGCTGAGTACACAATCCATCCCTCACCTGCCCCATACATGTGTGTGTAGCCGACTGCCAGACCCTCCTGATGTCTGCAGTTGCGCCGTGGAAGGAACCAGAGCAAAATAAATATGGGCAGTGGTGACCTTCACAGCCACTGGTAACTTGAGTCTGCCAGAACCAGCAGGCAGCAGGGCTTCTTCTGGGAGGTGACAAACAGACATGACAACATTAGCCTGAGGGAACACTGCTCAGAGAGGTCAAGGAAGCTGAGCCTCAGTCTGTAGACCATGTGATGTGGGTAGCGCATCCTGCGACCTCGGCCTCTCTCCTGCCCCCCTCTCTCCTGCCCCCCTCTCTCCTGCCCCCCCTCTCCGGCTCCCCCCTCTCCTGCTCCCCTCTCTCCTGCCCCTCTCTCCTGCCCCCCTCTCCTGTGCACCTCTCTCCTGCCCCCCCTCTCCTGCCCCCTCTCTCCTGCCCCCCCCTCTCCTGCCCCCCTCTCTCCTGCCCCCCCTCTCCTGCCCCCCTCCCTCCCTCTCCTGCCCCCCCTCTCTCCTGCCCCCCTCTCTCCTGCCCCCCTCTCCTGCGCCTCTCTCCTGCCCCCCTCTCTCCTGCCCCCCCCCCTCTCCTGCCCCCCCCCTCTCCTGCCCCCCTCTCTCCTGCCCCCCCCTCTCCTGCCCCCCCCTCTCCTGCCCCCCTCCCTCCCTCTCCTGCCCCCCTCCCTCCCTCTCCTGCCCCCCTCCCTCCCTCTCCTGCCCCCCTCCCTCCCTCTCCTGCCCCCCTCCCTCCCTCTCCTGCCCCCCCTCTCTCCTGCCCCCCTCTCTCCTGCCCCCCCTCTCCTGCCCCCCTCTCTCCTGCCCCCCCTCTCCTGCTGCCCCCCTCTCTCCTGCCCCCCTCTCTCCTGCGCCCCTCTCTCCTGTGCCCCCCTCTCTCCTGCACCCCTCTCTCCTGTGCCCCCCTATCTCCTGCGCCCCTCTCCTGCACCCCTCCCTCCTGGGAGCCTCTCTCCTGTGCCCCTCTCTCCTGCGCCCCTCTCCTGCTCCCCTCTCCTGCGCCCCTCCCTCCTGGGCGCCCCTCTCCTGTGCACATGCTGTCCCACCACAGCACGTCATCGCTGTCGTGGATGGTGATGATCTACCTCTTCTGATGTGCTGTCGCACACATCCAACGCACCTCCCATCCTGATCTTGTCAGCTTAAAAGCCTCCAAAGTTTAGAAAAGCTGTCTCCACACAAGCACTCTCTGCCAAACATTTGCCGGAGGAAACTGAGGTACCAGTTGTAATAAGTGAGATTTTATTCTGATGGGGCAATCACAGGTTTAAATACCCATCTGAACTGCAGCTCAATCTCATCTCCATTTCCTTGGTTAGCCTGGGAAACCCGAGCTGGACTTGTTAAATTTAATCTTTTAAAAATTCAATTTAGAAACACCTCATTAACGTCTCCTAAGGATGTTAATTGCAGCAATAAGTCCCCGCCCGCCTGCACTAATTAAAGCCCAGCCTTCAGCAAGGTTACTCGCAGGCATCCAAATGCGCCTCTGTTAAACCCAGAAGTGGGTGCATTGGAGCTGGGTGTCGGTCGCGATCCAAAGATCTCTTATTTTAACTAGCCACCCGTTCTTGGCAGTTGAAGTTCCCCTCATAGAATAGAATAGAAATCCATCATACAATGCAGAAATACCAAGGGTTAGCTTTTACCACTAGTATAAAAGCAAAATACTGCGGATGCTGGAAATCTGAAATAAAAACAGAAAATGCTGGAAATACTCAGCAGGTCAGGCAGCATTTGTGGAGAGAGAAACACAGTTAACGTTCTGACGAAGGGTCATCAACCTGAAACGTTAACATAAGAACATAAGAAATAGGAGCAGGAGTAGACCAATCGGCCCCTCGAGCCTGCTCCGCCATTCAATGAGATCATGGCTGATCTGATCCAACCTCAACTCTAAAGAACACAAGAAGCAGGAGCAGGACCAGGCCACTCGGCCCCTGGGCCCGCTCCGCCACCCACAGGGCCTTGACCGATCCGAACTCAAACTCATGTCCAATTTCCAGCCCGCTCCCCGTAACCTCTGATTCCCTTTACTTCTAGGAAACGGTCTATTTCTGTTTTAAATTTATTTAATGAAGTAGCTTCCACAGCTTCCTGGGGTAGCAAATTCCACAGACCCACTACCCTCTGAGTGAAAAAGTTTCTCCTCATCTCAGTTTTGAAAGAGGAGCCCCTTATTCTAAGATTATGTCCCCTAGTTCTAGTTTCACCCATCATTGGGAACATCCTCACCACGTCCACCCAATCAAGCCCCTTCACAATCTTATATGTTTCAATAAGATCGCCTCTCATTCTTCTGAACTCCAATGAGTAGAGTTCCAATCTACTCAACCTCTCCTCGTATGTCCACCCCCTCATCCCCGGAATTAACCGAGTGAACCTTCTTTGTACTGCCTCGAGAGCAAGTATGTCTTTTCTTAAGTATGGACACCAAAACTGTATGCAGTACTCCAGGTGCGGTCTCACCAATACCCTATACAACTGCAGCAATACCTCCCTGTTTTTATATTCTATCCCCCTAGCAATAAAAGCCAACATTCCATTGGCTTTCTTGATCACCTGCTGCACCTGCATACTAACTTTTTGATTTTCTTGCACCAAGACCCCCAGATCCCTTTGTACTGCAGTACTTTCCAGTTTCTCGCCATTAAGATAATAACTTGCTCTCTGATTTTTCCTGCCAAAGTGCATAACCTCACATTTTCCAATATTGTATTGCATCTGCCAAATCTCTGCCCACTCACCCAGCCTGTCTATATCCCCTTGTAGGTTTTTTATGTCCTCCTCACTCTCTACTTTCCCTCCCATCTTTGTATCATCTGCAAACTTTGATATGTTACACTCGGTCCCCTCCTCCAAATCGTTAATATAGATTGTAAAGAGTTGGGGACCCAGCACCGACCCCTGCGGAACACCACTGGCTACTGGTTGCCAGTCCGAGAATGAACCATTTATCCCAACTCTCTGCTTCCTGTTAGATAACCAATCCTCCACCCATGCCAGAATATTACCCCCAATCCAGTGATTTTTTATCTTGAGTAATAATCTTTTATGTGGCACCTTGTCGAATGCCTTCTGGAAGTCTAAATACACCACATCCACTGGTTCCCCTTTATCCACCCTGTACATTATGTCCTCAAAGAACTCGAGCAAATTTGTCAGACATGACTTCCCCTTCATAAAGCCATGCTGACTTTGTCCTATTAAATTATGTTTATCTAAATGTTCCGTTACTGTCTCCTTAATAATATACTCCAAAATTTTACCCACCACAGATGTTAGGCTAACTGGTCTATAATTTCCAGCCTTCTGCCTACAACCCTTTTTAAATAAGGGTGTTACATTAGCAGTTTTCCAATCTGCCGGGACCTTTGCTGAGTTCAGGGAGTTTTGGAAAATTATTACCAAAGCATCCACAATTCCTACTGCCACTTCCCTCAAGACCCTAGGATGTAAGCCATCAGGTCCAGGGGATTTATCCACCTTGAGTCCCATTATTTTACTGAGTACCAATTCCTTAGTAATTTTAATCGTATTTAGCTCCTCCCCCACTAGAGCCCCCTGTTTGTCCAGTGTTGGGATATTCTTAGTGTCCTCTACCGTAAAGACTGAAACAAAATATTTGTTCAGCATTTTTGCCATCTCCATGTTTCCCACCATTAATTTCCCGGTCTCATCCTCTAAGAGACCTACGTTTGCCTTAACCACCCTTTTTCTTTTTATATAACTATAGAAACTCTTGCTATCTGTTTTTATATTTTTTGCTAATTTATTTTCATAGTCTATTTTCCCTTTCTTAATCAATCCTTTAGTTACTTTTTGTTGTCTTTTGAAGACTTCCCAATCTTCTATCCTTCCACTAACTTTGGCTACCTTATATGTCCTTGTTTTTAGTTGGATACTTTCGTTAATTTCTTTACTTAGCCATGGATGGCTGTCATTTCTTTTACACCCCTTTTTCCTCAGTGGAATATATTTATTTTGAAAGTTGTAAAATAACTCCTTGAATGAACACCACTGCTCATGTACCGTCTTACCCTTTAATCTATTTTCCCAGTCCACTTTAATCAATTCTGCTCTCATGCCATCATAGTCTCCTTTATTCAAGCTCAGTATGCTTGTTTGAGAACCAACCTTCTCACCCTCTAATTGGATATGGAATTCAACCATGTTATGGTCACTCTTTCCAAGGGGATCCTTAACTAGGACATTATTAATTAATCCAGACTCATTACACAGTACCAGGTCCAAGGTTGCTTGACCCCTTGTAGGATCAGTTACATACTGCTCAAGAAATCCATCCCTAAGACACTCAATAAACTCTTCCTCAAGGCTGCCCTGCCCAATTTGATTTGTCCAGTTAATATGATAGTTAAAAGCCCCCATAATTATAGCTGTTCCCTTATTACATGCCCCAACTATTTCCTGATTAATACTTCTTCCATACTCTGTTTCTCTCTCCACAGATGCTGCCTGACCTGCTGAGTATTTCCAGCCTTCTCTGTTTTTATTTAAGCTTTTACCAGTTGGAGCTTTTTAAGCGAAAAAATTATGACCATTTGGAATTATTCCAAATCCATGGAGCTCTGCTTTTTGCGATAGATTTTCAAGCCATTTACAGGAGGCTGGCGCTGTTCAGAGAGTTTGGGGTCGCACAGTTTGTTGCCTTGCTGTCCTTGCAAGTCAAACTCTTTTAACAACTTTGATGAAACAATGTGGCATAGGATAGATAATTCGGTAAACATGCAAAGAATGTTATCAGGAAGCAGTCCAGAGAATACAGTGACCAGTAACTTTATGC
The DNA here is from genome assembly GCA_030390025.1 of Squalus acanthias. Classification (NCBI taxonomy): domain Eukaryota; kingdom Metazoa; phylum Chordata; class Chondrichthyes; order Squaliformes; family Squalidae; genus Squalus; species Squalus acanthias. The sequence goes on from CM059432.1 coordinate 110,479,782, forward strand.
AGTCCAGATAAGCTGCATGCTGACACATTGACTAGATTTATACATCAGCCTCCTACTCCTGACAATGTTCATCATTTCAAATACAACAGTAGAGACTATTCAGGGATCAAAGTGGCAATATCAGAAAATGATATTGCACTCGATATTAAACCCCCCCAAGACAGGCGGGAGAGGGTCGGAGGGGATTAAAGACTTAAATACGGGACAAGCACACGCCCACTGCCTTTCGACAGCGGCAGAGAATGGAGAGGTGAGACATTCAATTAACATATTTTAAATTGGGCTCCCACAGAGTAAAACTGACTGTTGCTGCATGGGTATCCCAGGGGTTGGGAAGCCCAGCAGTGAAAGGGAGGCGGGAGCTACCGGCTCCACAAGGTAAGTGCCTCTGTCAGCACTCCTTGTGGGCCAGGAGGAGGAGAAGTGCTTCCCCCCGGCCACGCCAGGAAGCCTTCGGCCTCACCTTCCCGATCACGGCCTCTCTTCCACCCTCCCGATCACAACAACAACTTGTATTTATATAGCGCCTTTAACGTAGTAAAATGTCCCAAGGTGCTTCACAGGAATATTATAAGACAAAAAATTTGCGACTGAGCCACATAAGGATAAATTAGGGCAGGTGACCAAAAGCTTGGTCAAAGAGGTCGGTTTTATGGAACGTCTTAAAGGAGGAAAGAGAGGTAGAGAGGCAAAGAGGTTTAGGCAGGGGATTCCAAAGCTTGGGGCCCAGGCAACAGAAGGCACAGCCACCAATGGTTGAGCAATTATAATCAGGGATGTGCAAGAGGCCAGAATTAGAGGAGCGCAGATATCTCGGAGGGTTATGGGGCCGGAGGAGATTACAGAGATAGGGACGGACGAAGCCATGGAGGGATCTGAAAACAAGGATGAGAATTTTAAAATCGAGGCGTTGCTTAACCGGGAGCCAATGTAGGTCAGCGAGCACAGGGGTGATGGGTGAATGGGACTTGGTGCGAGTTAGGACACAGGCAGCTGAGTTTTGGATGACCTCAAGTTTATGTAGGATAGAATGTGGGAGGCCAGCCAGGTGTGCATTGGAATAGTCAAGTCGAGAGGTAACAAAGGCATGGATGAGGGTTTCAGCAGCGGATGAGCTGAGGCAAGGGCGGAGACGAGCGCTGTTACGGAGGTGGAAATAGGCCGTCTTAGTTATGCTGCGGATATGTGGTCAGAAGCTCATTTCCGGGTCAAATATGACACCAAGGTTGCAAACAGTGTGGTTCAGCCTCAGACAGATGTTAGGGAGCGGGATGGAGTCAGTGGCTAGGGAACGGAGTTTGTGGCAGGGACCGAAAACAATGGCCTCGGTCTTCCCAATATTTAATTGGAGAAAATTTTTGCTCATCCAGAACTGGATGTTGGACAAGCAGTCTGACAATTTTGAGACCGTGGAGGGGTCGAGAGAAGAGGTGGTGAGGTAGAGCTGGGTGCCGTCAGAGTATATGTGGAAACTGATGCTGTGTTTTTGCATGATGTTGCCGAGGGGCAGCAGGTAGATGAGAAATAGGAGGGGGCCAAGGATAGATCCTTGGGGGACACCAGAGGTAACGATGCGGGAGCGGGATGAGAAGCCGTTGTAGGTGATTCTCTGGCTACGATTAGATAGATAAGAATGGAACCAGGCGAGTGCAGTCCCACCCAGCAGGACGACGGTGGAGAGGCGTTGAAGGATGGAGTGGTCAACCGTGTCAAAGGCTGCAGACGAGTCAAGAAGGACGAGGAGGGATAGTTTACATTTGTCACAGTCACATATGATGTCATTTGTGACTTTGATGAGAGCCGTTTCGGTACTGTGGCAAAGGCGGAAACCGGATTGGAGGGATTCAAACATGGAATTGTTAGAAAGATGGCCATGGATTCGGGAGGCGACAACACGTTCAAGGACTTTGGAGAGGAAAGGGAGGTTGGAGATGGGGTGGTAGCATGCAGGAACAGAGGGGTCAAGGGTTGTTTTTTTGAGGAGAGGGGTGATGACGGCAGATTTGAGGGATAGGGGGACAGTACCCGAGGACAGAGAACCGTTAACAATATCAGCTAACATGGGAGCCAGAAAAGGAAGTTGGGTGGTCAGCAGTTTGGTGGGAATAGGGTCGAGGGAGCAGGAAGAGGGTCTCATGGACAAGATGAGTGCGGAGAGGTCATGAGGGGAGATCGGAGAGAATCTGTAAGATGTGAGTTCAGGGCTAGGGCGGGGGGAAACTTAGAGGAAGTTTGGGCCGGTGGGCTCGGGGAAGGAAGGGAAGGGAAGTGGCAGATCACGGCCTTTCTCCACCACCCCACCCCGCCCCTGCAATCGCAGCCTCCCTTCCACCCTCCCGATCACGGCCTTTCTCATCCCAACCCCATTTGCCTCCCCCCCACCCTGAGTCCCGATTGCTGACTTCCCCCCCCCGCCGCACGTTGGCACGGCTGCGGCCTCCTGCTGCTGGGTTTCCTTCCTGTCCATCGGCCAGGCTGCCAATTTATCCGGCTGCTGGGCGAAAAATGGAACAAAAAAATGATGAAGTCCTGCCATTAAGTTTGGCAGGGCCACCGTGTCCCTGGCCTTGCCTGTTTTTTCGGCCTCCCCTGCACCCTCCCCGTCTCCCCATAAATATCAGGGCCATTGATTGAGTTAAAGAGGCTTCTACAAGTTGGGTGGCATATGATAGCTCAACTTGCCACTGATCATGTGGTGAATGGATGCTCTGAAGCTTGTCTTTCAAAAATTTTACTTCATAAGGTTGGAGTCTTCCAAGCTAACTGCCCAAAACAAAGGGCTCCACCACTTATCTTATTCCAAAAGTATATCTGCTGCAGATGGTGAAATCTTGACAAGCTGTCCCCTATCAGGTTTGGGCCTGTACACAAAATCAGCTGACAACTCCATCACGTGTTTCTAAATTGTAGATTATTGCAACAAAGCCAATCATCCAAGACTAGAGATCTTAGATACCAAAGCCCAAATTTTCTGGTGTGGGTGCAGTTTAATCAGAAAATGCAAAGCTCACCTAAAAAGTGTAGTGTGCTGATGGACAACATTTGTCCCTGGTCATCGCAGTATCATAATTATTCGTAACATCCAGGTGCAGCTTTGGATGCTTGCAGATAGTCTAGAGATAGGTCTGGAAAATTGCAATTCAGGTGAAATTTAAAGGGAAGTGACAGAATAGGAGCCAAAAGTTCTTACAACCTTTGAAAAGGCCAATTCAACAAGTAGAATTTGCCAAGGCTGGAGAGGGGTAAAAAGAGATAGGCAAATTGAAGTGGAAGGGAATGCAATGTGGAGGCAAGCGATATAGCAGCCCAGCACCCAATCCCCTGTTTGATAGCTGTTAAAGTGGAGATGGTGCTTGATGAGGTGGTTGTGAGGAGGGTAGGCCTGTTTGCCATTACACAGGTCATAAAGTGGAAAAAGGAAGTTGAAGTGCCGATCAGCCATGATCTAACTGAATGGCCTACCACTGTTCCTAATGTTCCTTCCAGCATGCCTGAAAGGAGATAAATGCAGATTTGAGGCTGCGGCTGGCAGTTATTGCCACTGGAGGATCAATCCTAGGCTGTGTTATCTGCAGATGCCCCTCCAGCAGATGACACAGCTCTACATTTAGCTCTCCGTTGACCCAGAGGCTGTGCAGATCGTTCCCGTGGTCCTTGTCAGGTAGGCGTGCTAGGGTTTGCAGATATGGTTATTGACATCTTAGCAGATGTGGTCACTTAGACTATGCTGGTTGTTGCTCACACTGGAATCCATTCTTTCATGTAGTACTATTTAAAGCATAAAACACTGCGATTAGGGTGTTTCTGGAGAACCATCCAGTATAATGGTTAGTCAGGCCTTCACATATTGCATTTGTGCCACTGGATCTGCTGTCATGGCCTCCATTGGGAATTCAAGCCTCTGCTTGCACTAATCCTCTATCTGTGGGTGGGGGAGTGAGGGTGGGTGATGAACATCTTTGGTACAGCTTGACCTGCCTGGCATCCCTGCATTGACCCTCCTCTTCCTCTCCAGAAAGCTAATGAGTTCCCATTGGAAAATTCATTGTGACACAAATGGGGCAGTAGGGGGAAAAAAGGCTCCTATTCTGTCACTTCCCTTTAAGTCTACATCCCCTAGCAATCCTGGACCCCATTACGTAAGGCCATGAAGATTGCATACCACATGCATGAATGTGGGATAATTGTATGCAAAAGGAAGTCACCATCCCTACTTAATTTACATATTACAATTTCAGACAGCAGCTTCCTGCCTCTATTTGTATCAGTGGTGGAAATGTATGTGGAGCGTAGATTGTGGAGAGATCTGGCATTATGGATCTCCGCCCAATGCATGTGGAGCGTAGACTGTGGAGAGATGTGGCATTATGGATCTCCGCCCAATTTTCCGTTCGGTTTTCACCCATTTGCGCCTGTTTATTGGATCAGCCCCATCAGAAAATATACCTTTGGAGAAGTTAAAAAGGGTGTACAATCTTTAGTGTCACCACGATGGTGTATTCTGAAGCAGCCTGGGTACCACTTCAGAGGAGCAAAGAGATGCCATAAGTAGTCAATGGCTTACTTTGTGGAGTGGTAGTATCATAACTGGTGTACTGTAATAAAATAAGAACATAAACAGCCTTTATGCAGCAATGAGGATGCTACAATTTCCTTTTAACCTTGTTATCTTTTCAATTGATCAAACAGTAGCTGGTGACATGCTCGGGTCACATGCTATCACATCACTTGAGTATTCATCACATAATGTGGTCAAGAGTCCAACCTGCTTCTACAAGTCAGGATATCTAACAGCTTGCCTCTAATCTAATATCTAACAGCTTCATCAACCCTAAATTTCCTTATCGGGTATATTTAAAAAAAATTAAAATACAATCAAGAATAACCAGTATTTATATGTGGTACTGCCTTGTGACACACTCCTACCTTTCTATCCACAATCTTTGCTCCATTCCAGCTGAATCCATCAGGGGAATTTTAACTGGCAGAGGGTTTCTGGCAGGAAACCGCTGCTTTCAGTTAGATTCCCGCCCACCCGCGGCAGAATGAGGCCACCATCCGACACTCAGCTAACTGTGGGACCAGGGCTCTGGGGAGATCTCGCAATATGGAAGGGGAGAGTCTGGGGCAGGGGAGGCCTAAAGTTTCCTTGTGTGGTTTGGAGGAGCCCTCCTGTTCCTCCTGGCCCACAAAGGAAACAAATGACCTTGAGTGGCTACTCCAGCTTTGGGTCCTCTTTTCACTTGATTTTATCGAGTGTGAATGCTGCAGCAGCTTCCCTTCACAGGTCGGAGTTAAAATCATAGTCGAGGCCTGATAAGGTCACCTGCATATTCAAAGAAGGACTTGGTTTGCATCAGATGGCTGCCTTTTCCTCTTGTTCAGAATAGCAGGTTAAAATTGAAGACAGCAGGTCAGGCAGTGGGTTGCTTTTTAACTGTGGAAACCAGGCGAGTAGGGTTAAATGGCCCCCCACGTATCAGGATTGAATGTACCTCATTTGTCAGAGTGGGTTTGGAAGGTTTGAATATAGCCAGGGGAGTGGAGGAACTCGGTGCTTTTTCAAGGAGGTGATTCTGAGTGCAATGGACCAGTGTATACCCATGCAAAGCAAAGGTACCAAGGTTAAAGGCACTGCTGAATGGGACTACCAAGCAATTCATAATGAAGGAAAAAAAGCCATTGCGTATTTATAGCACAGAATTCATACAGATTTAATACCAAAGGAATGCCAGGAATGTAAAAAGGGCATCAAAATGGCAAAGACAGATTTTGAATTGGCTAAGGCAAGAGAAGTGAAGGATAATAATAAGTTTTTTAGTTACTAAGCGAAAAAGAAAAACGAGTGTGGCCACTGAAAGTGGGATCAGGTGAGGCCATGACAACTAATGCTGCACAGGTTCCGAAACTGCTAAAGAAGTTGTTTTGCCTTTAGCCTTCAGCCAGGAAGAGGCAGGTTTATTTGATCTGGTGAGGGATTTAGAGGGTTTTGCAGAGGTAAGTTGTGACCAATGTTCCTCCTAAGGTGTGCAGCCAATCGCGAGGTCCCACTCAGGCCGCTCACCAGCTGGAAGAAATACCACGCAGTAAATTTCAAGGTCCGGCGCAGGGGGAAAGAATAAGCGGGAACATTGGTTGTGACACTATTCACATTACTACCAGCTGGGCAACCTTAAGGTCAATAAATCTCAGAGGTCGGATAAGATGCATCCAAGGATCCTTAAAGAAATAAGGGTGGGAATTGCAGGAACTCTGGCACAAATCTTCTAGAAATCACTGAATACCAGAGAAGTGCCTGGGGACTGATGTTAGTCCTATTTTTGAAAAAAGGTAGCAAAACTGACCCAGGAAACTATGGACCAGTAAGTTTGAGGCCATTGTTAATAAAGTTATGGAAACCCTTATGATCATGGGGCTGGATTTTGTCTTGGGGTCGAGTTGGGGTCGTGTCATCCACATTTCGTGTTCCCCCCCGACTCCAGATTAATGTGGATGAATGATGCAATTGTCACTTAATTGGGCAATTGAGTTCCAGCATGTGGGAACCCATGAACTAATTAGTGGTTTCAGTCTGAAAGTCGCCTCTGATGATGCCATCATTGCTGCTGCATTACAGGTCAGAGACTGACTGCCTGGTTTCAGAGACTGACTGGCTGTTGGTGAGAGAGGACCTGCCTGATGTGAGTGGACCTGGATATATATATATGAGAGAGAGAGAGAGAATTTTTTTTGCATCCATGCAGTCTCTGAAGACATTCAATGCAGCAGCATCAGAGGCGACTTTCACACCTACTACTACCTTCATCACATCTCCGTTGTAATAGTGAACCTGCAGCTGATAGTCAGCTATCCACTTGTGCTCCCGCCAGGTTTCACTGGAATGTTTCACATCAGGCGTACTTCACGTCGGAAAAGGGTTAAACTAGCTAAAACGTTTCAAAATGGCATTACAGAGCCAATTTAGGGCTTGTTAAGGGCTTTAATGGCCTCTTCCGCCTCTTGGAGGTGGGACGGAGTCGGGAACCCCGCGACTGATTTTGTCAAAATTGCGTGGAGGCGGGATGGGGTCGGGACCCCCGACCCCGCAAATTTAACCCCCCACACGCCTCCAAACCCGACTCCATGGGCCATTCAAAATCCAGCCCATGGAGTATCTGGATAGAAATAAAGTGATAAAAGGGAGCTAATATGGTTTAATTAATGGGAGGTTTTGTTAATCTAATCTACTGGTTTTATACAATCACAGACTATTACAGCACGGAAGGAGGCCATTCGGCCCATCGAGTCTGCACTGGCTCTTTCGAAGAGCAATCCAGTCAGTCCCACTCTCCCGCTCTTTCCGCATATCACTGCAATTTTTTTCTCCTTCAAGTATTTATCCAAGTCCCTTTTGAAGAATAGCACAGCACAGAAGGAGGAAAAGCTTAATGGCCCAAATGGGGATTGAACACATGACCATGGCATTAGTAGCATCTCCAACCAATAGAGCAAACCAGACTCATCAAAGATAAACAGTTTTCCAGCAATGTTGGTCAATGGATCAATATTAAGCAGCACATTGGGAGAACTCCCCGACTCTTTCTTTCACCTGAGAGGGTAGACAGGGCCTTTGTTTAATATCATATCTAAAAAGCGGCACCTCAACCAACACTGCCAGATTGGATTATATGGTCAAATCCTACAGTGGAACCTGAACCCATGTCCATTTGATTTCGAAGCGAGATTGCTACCACTGAGCTAAAGCTGATGTACATAAAGAGATATTAGGACAGCTTGGTCAAAGATGTAGGTTTTCAGAAGTGACTTAAAGGAGGAGAGGGAGATAGAGAGGTTTCTGGAGGGAATTCCAGAGCTTAGGGCCGAGGCAGCTGAAGGCACAGCCGCCAATGGTGGAACGAAGAAAATCGGAGATGCGCAAGAGGCCAGAATTGGAGCGCAGAGGTCTCGGAGGGTTGTAGGGCCGGAGGAGGTTTCAGAGATAGGGAGGGATGAGGAAGGGATCAAAACACAAGGATGAGAATTTTTAAATTGAGGCATTGCTGGACTGGGAGCCAATTTCAGTAATGCCTTTTATACAGTTACTCTGGAAAGGTTGATACTGAAAATAAAGAAAGCGGTAATCAGTGGAAGTATTTTACAAAGGATATGTAATTGGATGACCGATAGAACCCAGAGGAGGTAATACAAATATTGTCATCAGTTTGGGAGAAGGTTAAAAGGAGTCTGTTTTGGGATCTCATTTGCTTAATATCTTTATAAATGATCTGGAGCTAGGCGTGACACACACACACTGGCTAAATCTGCAGATAATACAAAGCTAATAAAGGCGGTAGACTCCAAAGCTGAACATGACAAGCTGTTTCACCTGGTCCAGAACAGTGGGACCAGTGGATACAGCCTGCACTTGAAGGGGGGTAAATTCCAAATTAATCTGCGGAAACACTGGCCCAGAAATTCCGGTCGGAGGCTTCCCGCGGGCGTAAGCCCCCGACCTGCACAAACGAACCGCGCCGACCGTAATGCTCTGGGCCGGCATAGAATTCTGTTGATGTGCCTCTTCAAACTGCCGGTGTGCAGTGCTCGCGTATCCCAGGGGCGAAGCTAGTTCGCAGCGTCCCTGGGATCACGTGGGCCATGGGGAGCCAATCGGAGCAGGGAATCTCCAGTCATAGATTTGACAGGAAGACCTGTCAAATCTATGAATAGAGATCGGCCCCAAAACATAAGTAAAACTTCAAATAAATAAAAAAAAAAAATCACATTTTTAAAATGACTATAAATTACATAAATTAACTATTTTAAATAAAAATTTACATTTTTGAAAAAAATAATTAAAGTTTTTAACGGGGTTAAAAATAAACTTACCTTTCTTTCAAGTATTTTAAAATGATAAATAAGTGTTAAAAAAAATTATTTTATTGATATCACCTCTTACCTTGTTAAAAGCAGGCCTTGCGCCTGCTTTCCAGGCACAGCTGCTACCGACTTACCCGGACTGCATCAACCTCGAAAAAAACGGAAGTTCCAGGCGTACGCGCTGCCTCTCCGGCGTAGGCGTTTTACCTGCGAACCCCTTTCTTCAGAGAACGGAAGTTCCGGTTTCCAGCGGATGCGCAGTGTATGCGTGAAACCGGCACTTCCGTTGGCCCTACGGGTGAGTACACAGCGCGTACACACCCGTAGGGATCGGAATTTCGGGGCCAGTCAGTGAGCGAGTGGTCAATCTATGGAACAGGCTCCCTTATGAAACAATGGAGACAGATAGTGTTGATTCATTCAAATGCAAATTAGATAGATTTATTTCTGAAAATAATGGACCAAAAATTCGGCCCTTCCCGGGTGAGTACACAGTGCGTACTCACCCGTAAGGCGTCCCGAAGTGCCGGTTTTCTGCATGCACTGCGCATGCGCGGGAAACCGGAACTTCCGGTCTGGTGAAGGGGGCGGTTCCTAGGTGAACCGCGTGCGCGGTAGAGGCTGCGCGCACGCAGCACACTTAGATTTTTTTTCAGGTTTCTACGGGAGGGTAAGTAGTGAAGAAACTACGCTTATAAAAAGGAGGCGCAGGAGCCGTTTTCAACAAGGTAAGCGGTTAATTAAGTATAATTTAAAAAAATTTTCAACAGCTTTATCTTTTTTAGATACTTTAAAGAAAGGTAAGTTTATTTTTATCACTTAAAAAGTATTTTAATTTTTTCAAAAATTTAAATTTTTGTTTAAAGTGGTTAATTTATTTAACTATAGTTATTTTATAAATGTGATGGTTTTTAAAAAAAAATATTTTAAGTTTAGCTGTTCTTTTGGGGCCAATTTCAATTCACAGATTTGACAGCTCTTCCTGTCAAATTTATGAATGAAAGATGGTCTGCTGCCATTGGCTCTCCATGGCCCACGTGATCCCAGGGGACGCATCGCACTAACTACGCCCCTGGGACACGCACACACTGCGCGCCGGCACTTGGAGCAGGCCCAGGAGCTGAAGTTCCCATGGGCCCAAAACACAACGGCAGGCGCGGTAGGTAAGTGCGCGCGATCCTTACCCCCGCGGCAAGCCGGACAGGCGAATTTCTGGGCAAATGTTTTGGGATACGGTGTATGAGTAATTTGAGACATGACATTTGGTAAGTGTAGCATACTTGGGGGCAATAGGTGACCACTGGGGTTTTCCTCACCTTATGTCTGGGCCTGTTTTAGACTCATTGATAGAGATTGACTGCCATAAATTAGTCAACAACTCCGTTAATGTTTTATCATGTGACTACCAGGATGGTAGAAGGCAAACTAGATGGAGCTTTTTTAATCTAGCAATTCCTATGTTCCTTTGTTCATTATTTTGATAAGTAAAGACTTTAAAATGTGGATGTTTCATTATTTTGCTCAGTAAACCTGGATATCTCTGTTGTATGCAAACAAAAAATGGACACCAGCTCATCCCTCCTCTGTCAGCATTCACAAGTGAAGTCAGCTCGAGTCAAGCACAGAAGTTCATGACTAAAGGCTGCACAGTAAATGTCAATGAAATGTCTTTGTTTAGGTCTGTAAGATGCCTCTGTCGTGTATACCTATATAGGCAGGATTAGGATTTGGTTTAATCTCATGATCAAAGCTTTAGGTTTCTTTTTACTGAATGAAATGGTTAAAGTTGTTCATTCCCAAGATGCTTTAGAGTTTGATGGGTCAAGGAGCTGTTTTAGCTGACAATACGGTTCAGTTAGAAACATAGAAACATAGAATCTAGGAGCAGGAGTAGGCCATTCGGCCCGTCGAGCCTGCTCCGCCATTCAATACGATCATGGCTGATCATCCAAATCCAGTACCCTGTCCCTGCTTTAATCCCCACAGTACACATATCCCACCCTACCCCCGTAACCCCACGTATTTAATTCCCCCTAACATATCCCATCCTATCCCCATAACCCCACATATTTAATCCCCCCTAACACTAAGGGTCAATTTATCATAGCCAAATCAACCTAACCCACACATTTTTGGACAGTTGTTTGCTGAAACACAGGATCTAAGATTTGTGACCACGTTAAGAGTTACCCATGGTATGGGACAATGGTCAACAGGATACAAACAAATGGCATCGGTTATTTTCAAGGAACTATATCCTTTCTCAGAGTCTTGCTCACTAACACCTGTCATTGATGAGTGATTGTTACTGACACTGTTTCATGAGAACCTCACTATAAAGATTTCAAGCTCTTGGGTACAATTTGTAGAGAAAATCAGCTGTGGAAGGAGCAACAAGGAGTTCTCCACCCAGAGGAAGAGCACACAGTTGTATGTTTTATTTCTCTATATGTCTAATGTTTAAAGATATTGTGTGCATTTGGACTTGGTTTCATACAATAAAAGGATTTTTTCACCCAGAACCTGGAGTCATGTCTCCAACTTGTTACAGGATAATCAGCCCTCAGCTATTGTCCCAGAAATTAGGCTCCCTGGCTTCCCGCGGGTGCAATAATCGCGCGCGCACCTACCTACCGTGCCTGCCGTTGACCTCTGGGCCGACGGGGACTTCAGCTCCTGGGCCTCCTGCAGCTGCTGGCGCGCAGTGCTTGTGTATCCCAGGGGCGTAGTTAGTGCGATGCGTCCCCTGGGATCACGTGAGCCATGGAGAGCCAATGGCAGCAGACCATCTTTCATTCATAGATTTGACAGGAAGACCTGTCAAATCTATGAATTGAAATCGGCCCCAAAACAACACCTAAACTTCAAATAATTTTTTTTTAAACCATCACATTTTTAAAATAACTATAAGTTAAATAAATTAACTACTTTAAACAAAAATTTAAATTTTTGACAAAATTAAAATACTTTTTAACAGTGCTAAAAATAAACTTACCTTTCTTTAAAGTATCTAAAAAAGATAAACCTGTTGAAAAATGTTTTAAATTGTAATTAATTAACCACTTACCTTGTTAAAAACGGGTCTTGCACCTCCTTTTTAAAAGCGCAGCTTCTTCAATACTTACCTTCCCGGAGAAACCGGAAAAAAAACCTAAGTTCGCTGCGTGCGTGCAGCCTCTCCCGCGCACGCGGTTCACCTCTGAACCACTCCCTTCACGAAACCGGAAGTTCCGGTTTCCCGCGCATGCACAGTGCATGCAGGAAACCGGCACTTTAGGAGGCCTTACGGGTGAGTACACAGCACGTACTCACCCGGCAAGTGCCTAATTTCTGGCCCATTGTTTACTTGCACCTTGTTTGCTTTAGATCATGTGAGAGTGTTGACTTGCTCTGACTAATTATACAGACACTCGGGTTTGTGAATATGTCTGAAATCAGCAGTACAGTCTTGATTGTATGCTAATACTTTATTTATACTGCAGTATAGCTACAAAAAATGGTCCTGCAATACTGAATGGGGACTGGGATACTGTGAATTCCACTCTGATTGTATTGTGCCACAACGGAACAGAAAAACCTCACATGTAATCTTTCACATGGGGCCGGATTTTGCTCTCGACGGCGATCAAATGGCCCAGCCGTTCTTTACATTTACACTTGCCCACAGACATTCTACCGGGTTTTGCACTGGAACTTACTGTAAATTAGAGAGCCAAAACGGCATGGCGCCCTCTACAGGGGCTCTGGGACCTGTGTGAACAGTGCAAGCAACTGTGCATCTCCTTAACCAATCAGATTGAACAATTGTTACTGCGCAGAGTCTGAACTAGGAAGTGTTAGTTGAACTATTGAATTCAACGGGGGTCGGAGATCGCACGGGGACGGGGGTCGGAGATCGCGGGGGAATGGGGGTCGGAGATCGCACGGAGACGGGGGTCGGAGATCGCGGGGGAATGGGGGTCGGAGATCGCGGGTAGACGGGGTCGGAGATTGTGGGGGGGCGAGTTCGTAGATCGCACGGGGATGGGGGTCGGAGATCGCGGGGGGATGGGGGTCGGAGATCGCGGGGGGGTGGGGGTCGGAGATCGCGGGGGGACGAGGTCAGAGATCGTGGGGGGAGGGGGTCGGAGATCGCGGGGGGACGGGGGTCGGAGATCGCGGGGGGACGGGGGTCGGAGATCGCGGGGGGACGGGGGACGGAGATCGCGGGGGGATGGGGGTCGGAGATCGCGGGGGGACGGGGGTCGGAGGTCGCGGGGGGACGAGGTCGGAGGTCGCGGGGGGACGAGGTCGGAGATCGCGGGGGGCGGGGGGATGGGGGGCGGAGATCGCGGGGGGACGAGGTTGGAGAGCGCGGGGGGACGGGGGTCGGAGATCGCAGGGGGACGGGGGTCGGAGATCGCAAGGGGACGGGGGTCGGAGATCGCAGGGGGGCGAGGTCGGAGATCGCAGGGGGCGAGGTCGGAGATCACGGGGACGAGGTCGGAGATCACAGGGGTACGGGGGTCAGAGATCGCGGGGGGACGGGGGTCAGAGAGCGACCTCCTGAGAGTGGATTAGTTGCCTGTCCCTCGACCCACCACCTGAGAGTGGATTGGTCGCCTGTCCCTTGACCCACCTCCTGAGAGCGTTTTGGTCACCCGTCCGTCGACCCGCCCTGAGAGTGGATTGGTCGCCTGTTCCTCGACCTGCCTCCTTTACAACCGAAGTGGGTGGGTTTATTAGAGAGGCAATTTTTACTTCCCACCCGACCAAAACCCACCTGTCCTTTTGGTTAAAATTACTCCCATGGTGTCTATTTTCTATGTGATTGATTATTATGCATGCAGGCGTTGAACAGCCCTGAACTCCAATTGAATGAGAAGTGTTCCTACTTTAAATATAAAAGTTTATTTTGCACAGGTCAAAGGTTAAGGTTCACCTTGAGCCAAATAACTAAGCTGATGCCCAGTCTAATCCACATATCTGGTATTCTCTTTATGTTGCAGAATATCACGCTGATGACTCTACTATCCAAATGCCTGGTATGTTGAATGCAAACGTTTACCACATTCCAAATTGATGTGACTCAGTAAGTGCTGGGGGGCCATTCATGCTGTAAGCAATGCCAGTTCTAATACACAGCCTTTCTTTGGGTACGTCCTAATCCAATCCAATCCATTATATGCTTGGTGGCAAAGCACCGGAGGACCGGGAGATCTGTCTCAAATCAATGCTGAATGTGTGCCATTTCAACACATTGTGTGCAAATTTTCTGGTCATCCCTGTAGACTAGCTTAATGATCTTGCCAAAAAGGAGCCACAGCTTCATTTAAATATTGGAATGTATTTGAAGTGAAGCCAAGCAATTGGGAAATTGTAACAGCTGGAGTTAGAGGAAGTTCTGTTCCCCATTGATTATAGCCGAGAAATGCTGACACTTATTATTCCAACAACATGCCCTGTAAAACCTGTACACGAGATGCCATGCAGAACACAAAATTATTTCCTGCATCGGACAGAAAATTCAACAATCTGGAAGTACTAATGTCGTGAGTAATTTTGACCCAAATGATCTCCCTTCTGTATGAAGATAATGTCATGGCGGGATTTAATTTATTTTATTTCTAACTCATTCAAGATGGTTAAGCCGATATCTGGCATCAGCCAGCCCGATCTCAATCTTTACTGTGTGCCTTGGATGGGTGGTACTTCTGTTAGTAGATCAGGTCATTACAACTGTTGTAACCCAGTAACAAGTCAAACATGATTGCACACATTTGGCTCTCAGATACCAACACATAGTGAACACATCTTCTTAAAAATGGTTCCAGTTCCTGTCCATCTAGCTGGTCTGCCAGCTCTCTTCTCCCCTCCACCTCACTATCAACTGACTGTCAGGGCTCTTCCACCATCTGCCCCAGGAGGTCCTCATCCAGCAACCTATCTAACCAGGCATGCCTTTTCCTTTAATAATCATTTCAGGTCATGTCATAAAATGAATTTATTTGTCTATAATCCTCCTGGATTTTCCTTTTGAAAAATGTCCTCACAATCTTTGTTTCAGGTTCCCTGGGACAACTTAAGGTAGCTGAATGTAGAAAACTAGCTCGTTATTTGAATATTAAAGAATCTTTTTGCACTCAGCAGGCACTTTGAACTTTAAGTGGCTGAGGATCATTCATCTGCTGCACAACTGTGGATCTACATAGGATAATAGGTAAGTTGCAGTGTTTAGCAAAAATTCCACATTGTAAACTGCAAATTCAGACTGGAGGGATGCCACAGAATGGCATTCAATATTTTTATTATATGAAGAATAAATGAAATTATGGTTGGATTGATAATTCAAGGGCAGGCATCTTATAATTCATTTTGCTCATTTGTGTCTGACCAAATGTTTTTCACACCAAAGTAGTATAAACAAAAGAAAAATTACCCCTGAAGCTATTTTCTCCAACATAATATGGGAAGGATAACACATAGGCTGGGGTGATTCTAGATATCAAGTTGTTTAAGTTATAAGGAAAGGTTCAAGAAATTGGGCTTGTTTTCTTTAGAAAGTCTTCAAAATGATGAAGGGAATTGACACAGTTGATCCAGACAAATTGTTCACTGTGGCAAATGGATCTGATGCCTGGGAGACTAGTTAAAAATTAGCGCTGGGCATTTCCTCGTGGTTCTCCAGATTGGCGGAAGATCGGTGAAAACCCTATTTACTCTAGAAATCAATCCTAGTGTTTCGTTTACATTTTTAATGGAAACGTTTGAAATTCAAGGTGGCAGCTCCAAGGGAGCTCCTTTGCTCTGCAACTCTATCCTTGGCCATCCATTGCAATCCTCTGCCCTTTCTCCCCTAATCTCCTCTCTTCCACTGTTTAAGTTCCCCAGTTTCTAATAGTCATAGAATCATAGAAATTTATGGCACAGAAGGAGGCCATTCGGCCCATCGTGTCTGTGTCGGCCGAAAAAGAGCTATCCAGCCTAATCCCACTTTCCAGCTCTTGGTCCGTAGCCTTGCAGGTTACGGCACTTCAAGTGCATATCCAGTACTTTTTAAATGTGATGAGGGTCTCTGCCTCTACCACCCTTTCAGGCAGTGAGTTCCAGACCCCCACCACCCTCTGGCTGAAAATTGTTCTCCTCAACTCCCCACTAATCCTTCTATCAATTACTTTAAGTCTAATAGTAGGTGCATTTTAGCCCAAACTACAAGTTTAAAGTTACCTGGGACCACTACCCATCCCCCAACCATGCCTGTTCTTTGTTTACATCAGTGAGTCCTGGAACTTCGATCAAATTTGCTGGACTTCTCTGTCATCAAGACTACGCTAATCCACTGGACTACACTGTAAGATTCAGCTGCTGTGGCTTTAATCTGTTGTTCAGTTGCTTATGTTTTAAGGTAACTTTGTCTCGCCTACAGCCCATCCCCCCCCACTGCTGGTGTTACCTGCTGAGCTTATGACTGTGCTACTGGCCCTACTGTTTTTCAGCTTTGTTTTGTTGCAGTGTGGTTCCTGGCCAGATATTCACTCTCCTGGGCTGTAAATCCATTTCTCCACTGCTTCCGGATCTTACAGTGACCTCCAACTTCGCCACTGTTTTATGCCCCATGATCGATTCTCTACACCTGGCGCTTCATTTCCACGGAAATACCTCCAGCAGCTCGTCCTCCGATACTCTACCCTTCAAATAGCTTCTGGAATCACTCGTCCTTCGCAACTGTTTCCGACCCTGGACATCAGTTCGCTGAGGCTCCAAGCTAATTCCACCTTATCTACGTCAGCTTTATCCCACCACGGGACCTCTGACTTTAACTTTGGACTCACTCCTATTGTCTCCTCTCTATTTTCCGTTTATTACCAAGACATACCTATCCTAATCTTGCTATGTAAACCATGCCTCTATAACTAAAGTTTCCCTGTGTCCATTAGTCTGTGCGTTTAGGCTGCTGCTCCGGACCCGAGCACATCACTTCTATTACACTTTTTTTCTACTTTTCTCTTTACTCTTCATAGGCCCCTTGCTCCTGTCGTCATGCCTCTTTTCATTTCTCCACTCTCGGGTACTCTGCTCCTCAAATCCCGACACCAACCCTTCACCACTCCTCGACCTCCGTACTCTCTTGCAAGCGTCCAAGTCTTGACTCCCTCTAGGATAAGCCTACAGCTTCCCTCTATGCCTCACTTGGCATCCTCCGAAGGGCCCACTGAAGCACTAGTCGCTGCCTCCTTATGAATAGCATCCCCAACCGCCCAATCCTACTCTCACCGACCTTCCCATCCAACGCCTAACCTTGCCAAACACCTTCCCATCCCATTCACTCCTCCCAGCGCTGACCCTGTGGACTCTGCCAGCAGATCAGCTATCACCACCCCTTTCTGCAACTCCCTCCCGATGTCCGTTCACTTATGAACAAGGGCCTTGCCATCAATTGCAGCAACATCATGGCCTTGACAGAAACTTGACTTAAGGGTGATGACACCTTCCTCTTTAATGAAGCCTCCCCGCCTGGCTATACCTTCCACCATTTGCCCCGCCCAGACCATCGCAGTGGTGTTGTGGGCCTTATCACCAAATCAGACCTTGGTCTTGAAAGTTATTTTAAATCTGCTTCCACCACTCTTTCAGGCAGTGCATTCCAGATCACAACAACTCACTGTGTAAAAAAATGTTTCCTCATGTCGCCTCTTTTTTTGGCCAATTACCTTAAATCTGTGTCCTCTGGTTATCGACACTTCTGCCACTGGAAACAGTTTCTCCTTATTTACTCTATCAAAACCCTTCTTGATTTTGAACACATTTATCAAATCTCCTCTTAACTTTGTCTGCTTTAAAGAGGTCCCCCTACTCCTCTGGGACCTTCTCCTCCTTTGAGCATTTTACCTTGTTCCACCCCTCTCACCTCTCCTTTAAAAGCCTCATTCTCTACCACACACCCAAGTACCACACCAAGTTTCTCACCGAGGTATCTTCACTGCTTTCCTCCTCAGCCTCTGCACCGAGCGACTTCTCATCCTCGGTGATTTCAACCTCCATGTTAATTCATCATGCTCTCTCTCCTCTGAGTTCACTACCCTCTTATCCTCCCTTAACCTCTCCCTCCATATAAACTCTCCTACTCATATTCACGGGCACCCCCTTGATCTTAGCATCTCAGGTGGCCCCTCTGCTCCCATCGTATCAACCACAGATAAGGCCAACTCGAATCACGTCCCTGTATCCCTCTCCACTCTTATCCCCCTTCCCCCTCCAAGCTCCATTTCCTTCTGTGTCCGCCCCTGGGAAAAACTCTCCCCCAAGTCACTTACAACAGCACTTTCATATTCCCAACTGTCCAGCCTTTGGCCTTCCATTCGCCACAATATTTCTGCTCAATCACACCCTCACCTCCACCTTTGATGCCCTTGCCCCCAGTAAAACTATACTCTCTCTCACCCTGGTTGTTCTCCTTGGTACGGCCCCCATTTCTGCTCCCTTATGTCCAAGGGATACAGACTTGAACGTTTATTGCGGTCAAATGGTTTAACCATTCATCGTCAGATCTGGCTGTACCACATAAAGCTCTATCCTGCTCTCCGCGGCCAAAACTGTTCACTATTCCAGGATCATCCTGGAATGCAAAGCTAATCCCCGGCTTCTCTTCTCCACTATAACCTGTCTTCTTAATCCCATTTCTCCTGCCCATTCCACCCTCACCTCCAACAACAAGTGTGAGGAGCTCAGAGAGTTCTTTGTTTGGGGAAGTTGAGGGACCTGATCGGGTCCTTTGACCTGGTGGACATCATCGTCAGTATTTACAGAAGAGATAGCAAGGAAACTAATATTGAGTCATTCTATTGCGACAATCCAGGACAGATTTTCAAGGTGTTCACTCACCCTATCCTTAATTATAGACTCTAGTAATATCCCAACAACAGATGTTAGGCTAACTGGTCTATAATTCCTTGGTTTCCCTCTCTCACCATTCTTACATGTGCAATTTTCCTATCTAAAAGAATGGTTCCCAAATCAAGAGAACTTTAGAAGATTATAGTTAGGGTATCCACAATGTTCTCACTTACTTCCTTTAAACCCTGGGATGGAAACCATCTGGTCCTGATGATTTGTCACTCTTTCGTGCCATTATTTTCTTCGCTACTGTTATTTTGCATACGTTAATTTTGGTGAGTCCCCGTCCCTGATTCAATATATTTACTGACGCAAAGTAATTATTCATGATTTCTGCCATTTCCTTATTTTTATTGACCATATCACCGTTATCATACCGTTTCAAGGAGTCCACATTGCTCCTGACTACACTCTTTTTCCTAACACAATTGTAAAAAAATGTTGTGTTGATTTTGATATCACTTGCAAGTTTCTTTTCATATTCCCTTTTCATAGTTCTTACGATCTGTTTTGTCAAGTTTTGCTGTTCTTTGTATCTCTCCCAGTTGCTAGGATCTGTGCTAATTTTTGTATGCTTTTCTTTTTGTTTTATGTTGTCCCATACCTCTTTTTATTGTGTCTGTTTTTTTCTGGCAAGTAGAGCTCTTGCCCCTTCGGGGTATAAACTGGTTCTGTATCACATTTAATTATTTTTTGAACACCTCCCCTGATCTTCTGTCGTTTTACCCATTAACAGATTTGCCCAGTTTACTGTGGACAGTCTCTGTCTCATTGCATTGAAGTCAGCCTTACCCAAATCTAGAATCTTAGTAGCTGTTTAGTGTTTCTCCCTTTCAAACACAACGTTGAACTCCATCAGATTATGACGGCTATTAGATAAATGTTCAGGCACAGTTAGGCTGTTAACCAAATCTGGCTCATTACTCATTACTAAATCTAATATGGCATCCCCCCTTGTTGGTCCTAGGACATATTGTTGTAGAAAACTATCCCAGACACACTCAAGAAATTCATTACCTTTCTGATAGGTGCTAGTCTGCTTATCCCAATCTATATGAAATTTAAAATCCTCCATTAAAACCACTCTGCCTTTACTACACGCTTGGCTAATCTCTGCATTTATACAATCTAGCATTTCACGGCTGCTATCAGGGGGCCTGTACACAACTCCCACTACAGTCTTAAATCCTTTCCTATTTCTTAATTTAACCCATAAGGTCGCTACTGCCTGCTTACCTCTCGTTATATCCTCTCTCATCATTGAAGTGATTTCATCCTTAATCACTAAGGCTACTCCTCCCCCTCCGCCATTTTCCCTACCTTTCCTGTAGACCTTATAACCTGGTATATTTAGTTCCCAGTCCTGACTCAGTAATGGCTACCATGTCATACACTCCAAGTTGAATTTGCACCTGCAATTCATTCAATTTGTTCCTTATACTCCATGCGTTTGTGTAAAGAATGCTTAGTTGGGCCATATACCCTGATGTGTGTATCATCCCAACCTCCTCACTCTGCCTTCTCAAGCTTACTCCAGCACATCACCCCTCACATCCGCTAACCTTACAGGTACACCCAACCCTCTCTGTCTATCCACTTCCTCACATCCCCATCTATCCATCCACCACTCTCACTCACCCTCATCCTTATGCAATGTCATGCCTCTCCCTCATTGTCATCCTTAACAAATGCACTCCATCCATCCCTTCAACATGTGTCATTACTCTCACTCATAGGTCTCTTTCCCTCCTTGCAGGAGAAGAGAGCACAAAACATGAGAAAGAGGCAGAGAACTGGAGGTGGCCCTCCAGCCATCTTGCAACTGACAACTGCAGAGGAGGAGGCGCTGGAGATCAGCGGAGTCTCGGTGTGCCTGGCCGTCGGAGATGGGTGTCCGCCAGCTACCTAGTGATAGAATTAAATATCAGACATCCACATGGCACACAATACTCACTCATATTGACTTGATGTCAACAGCGAGTGAAATATGATCATGTGCTAAATGATAACTTGCAGTCAATGATGCCCTGCACCTGTGGGAGCCAGCCAGAACTGTAAACCTGAGCGCCCGCTCATTCTGACTGGCGTCATCACAGGCGAAGTTCATATAAATGCCGGTCCAGGCAAAGAAGCAAACAGTCACCTCTCTTATTCATGTGTGGGCCATTGACTGGGAGATCCTGCAAATGTATCTGGCAGAGCCCTGGAAGGATCCAGAGCAACGTTCCCTTTAAGCTGCGTGGCCTCGCAGTGTTCCAGGGATCCCGTGCTGCCGGCTTGCTGGCTTTACAATGCAAAAACCGCGCATGTGCAGTGTTTTGAATGGCCCGCACAGCCCCTTAAAGGGGCCGCGTGGCGTAAAAAAAAATTAGAGGGAACATTGATCCAGAGGCAAAAAAGTTGAGGGCGGTGGTGACTTTGACAGCCAATGGTAAAGCATGGCCACCAGGCCCAGCTGGCAGCTGGTCTTGTTCCAGCAGGCTGCAAATGTCTGCCACCACCTGACACGACACCCCGAGCCTCCTGAGACACTGGTGTGCCGACACATCTGGAAGCTTATCCTCGGCCTGTGCACCCTATGTGCCGGGTATGGCCTCGTGCGAGCTGCACCTC
Organism: Squalus acanthias; assembly: GCA_030390025.1. NCBI lineage: Eukaryota > Metazoa > Chordata > Chondrichthyes > Squaliformes > Squalidae > Squalus > Squalus acanthias. Next base: position 110,501,124 of record CM059432.1, read on the forward strand.
TCTGCTGATCCCCTCTCTCCTGTGGAGCTGCAGGTCTCTGAGCAGCAGGCTGCTGCTGGTGCAGGTCCTCCTCCTGCTCCTGCTGGTGATGTTGGTCATCTTGGTCCTCATCTGCAGTCCAAAGTAACACAGCGTAAGCTTTGAGCTCCAAAGTGCAGATCAGACCTCCGGACCTCCGAACCTCCAAAGTGTGTAAAGTAACCTCTCAGCACAAGTACTGTGAACGAACCCTTTCACACAAGCAGGTAGGAAAGCAGCTGAGTACTGAGTACTAATTGGCATATTTCCCTGACATGGCTTCAGCTCCCTCAATTGCCACTGAGTACCGCCTTGCTTTCACTGGCGAGTTCCAGAAAGCCTGGGAAACCCGTGGAGCCAAAATTAAAGTGCAAAACCCACGTAAATATTGCTCTTATTGAGCGATTAACATATTGAAATTGATAACCCGCCTCTCCCTAACGCGCTGAAGTCAAATGCGGAAGTCGGAGGGTTGGAGCCAGCTTCCCGACGCGCTCGCATTTTTCCTGGATTTCACCTGCCACCAGCACCCAAACCCATGCGCTCACCCTCATTACAAATCCCCCCCCCCATCCGTTCAGCTGCCTCTGCTGCTTCTCTCCCTTTCCCAGCTCACTAAGCCAAACTTCTCCCAAGTTTCCCCCTGCCCAAGCCCTGAACTTGCATTTTACTCTGGTTTCTCTCCTATTTCTCCTCATGCTTTCGCCAAGCTCAGCTTGTCAATGAGACCGACCTCCTGCTCCCTCGAACCTATTCCCACAAAACTGCTGACCACCCAGCTTCCCTTCCTGGCCCCCATGTTAGCTGATATTGTTAACGGCTCTCTCTCCTCAGGTACTGCCCCCCTCTCCCTCAAATCTGTCGCAATCACCCCCTCCTCAAACATCTCACCCTTGACCCCTCTGTCCTTGCAAACTACCGTCCTATCTCCAACCTCTCTTTTCGTCACCAAAGTCCGTGAACGTGTTGTCACCTCCCACATCTGTGCCCATCTTTCCCAGAACTCCATGTTTGAGCCCCTCCAATCAGATTTCCGCCCCTGCCACAGCACTGAAATGGCCATTATCAAAGTCACAACTATGTGACTATGACCGTGGTAAACTATTCCTCCTCATTCTTCTTGACCTGTCTGCAGCCTTTGACACAGTTGATCACACCATCCTCCTCCAGCGCCTCTCCTCCGTTGTCCAGCTCGGTGGGACTGCCCTTGCCTGGTTCCATTCGTATCTATCCAGCTTAGCTAGAGAATCTCCTGCAATGGCTTTTCTTCCCACTCCTGCATCGTTACCTCTGGAGACCCCCAAGGATCTATCCTTGGATCCTTCTATTTCTCATCTACAAGCTGGCCCTCGGCGACATCATCCGAAAACAGGTTCCACATATATGCTGACGACACCCAGCTCTACCTCACCACCCCCTCTCTCTACCCCTCCACTGCCTCTGATTTGTCACACTGCTTGTCCGACATCCAGTGTTGGATGAGCAGAAATTTCGTCCCGTTCACCCATCACCCCGGTGCTCGCTGACCTACATTGGCTCCCAGTCTGGCAGCGCCTTGATTTTAAAATTCTCCTCCTTATTTTCTTATCTCATGGCCTCGCCCCCTGCCCCACCCACTCCCACCCCCCACATCTTTGTAACCTCCTCTAGCCCCACAACCCTTTGGGATTTCTGTGTTCCTCCAATTCTGATCTCTTGCACATCTCCAATTTTCATCGCTTCACCATTGGCAGACGTGGCTTCAGCTACCTAGACCCCAAGCTCTGGAATTTCATCCCTTAAACCTCTCTGCCTCTCTAGCTCTCTCTCCTCCTTTAAGTAACTCCTTAAAATCTACCTCTCTGACCAAGCTTTTAGTCACCTGTCCTAATATATCGTTATGTGGTTCAGTGTCAAATTTTGGTTGATGAAGCTCCTGTGAAGTGCCTTGGGATGTTTCACAACGTTAAAAGCACTTTATAAATGAAAGATGTTGTTGTTAACCTGCGTTGCTACTTTTAATGATTTGTCAATCTGTAGCCCTCGATCCCTTTGCGCCTCTACCCCATTTACACTCTTATTTTCCAAGGAGTAGATGGCCTCATTATTCTTCCTACCAAAATGCAATACCACACACTTACCTGTATTGAAATTCATTGCCCATGTACATGCCCATTCTGCAAGCTTAATATTTTCTTGTATTTTGTCATAGTGTTCCTCAATATTAACTATACCCCCCCAATTTGATGTCATCCACAAATTTTTGTTTTGTACTTCTGATTCCTGAGTCAAAATCATTGATACAAATGCTGAACAACAGTGGTCCCAGGACCGATCCCTGTGGAACACCACCTCCTGCCAGTCTGAGTGACTACCTTTAACCCCCACTCTCTGTTTTCTGTTCTGTCGTCAGTTTTCTATCCATTCTGCTACTTGTCCCCTGACTCCACATGCTCTGCTTTAGTCATAAGTCTACTAAGATAAAGGCCTTATCAAGGGTCTTTTGAAAGTCCATGTGATTTCAAATAAAACTGTTGGACTATAACCTGGTGTTGTGCGACCTCTCAATTTTATCACATCAACTGCATTATCCTTGACTACTCTTTCTCTGACTACTTCAAAGCACGACCTTCCTTTTTGAAATCGGTGCTGCCTATTCTTTATTATATTTTTTGTTTTTAGATGTTTTTCTATTACATCTTTGAGTTAAAATTCCAATATCTTTCCTACCACCGATGTTAAACTAACTGGTTTATAGTTTCCTCGATTTGTTCTGTCTCCCTGTTTATATATAAGAATCACAGTAGCTGTCCGCCAGTCCTTTGCACTATTCCCTTTTCTATTGATTTTATATGTAATAGTGCCTCTGATATCTCTTCCCTAGTTTATTTCAGTATGCACGGATGCAATCCATCTGGAACAGGGGATTTATCCTCTTGAAGTTTGGCTAGTTTATCAATTATCTCCCTTTCTATTTTAAATGTCTTTGGGGGAAAAATTCGGTGGCTTTGCGCCTCCCGTTAGCGCCCCAAAGCAACTAGCACCCGGGCGCGGCGCCGCCAACGCCTCCCGTGAAATTCAGCGGGAGGTTAGCGGCGGCGGTAACCGTTAGCGCCCCGCAGCGCTGCGCCACCGGTGATGACATCATCGCTGTGCGCAGGGTCCCGCTCGCGCCCCGACCGCGATCTTCGGTAGTGCCCCCTGACTTACCACCGGACGCTATGTCCGACGGGGTCAGGGGGGCCTACCTGCGGCCGGGGCAGCGCTAATTAAAGGCGAGGTGCCAGGCGGCCATTTTTGTTGCTGGCCGCCTACCAGCACCTGCCCCCGTTGCCGTCTCCAGCCTTCTGAGCAGCCCCTCCGCGGAGTGCTGGCTGTGCTCTGTGAGCCCGGCACTCCTCTTGAGTGCTGGGCTCTTTTGCCGGCACTCCGATCCCTGGTGGCCCAGCTGGGCCCCGGGTCGCGCTGCCAAGGCCCCTCCCCTTTAAGAAGGGGAGGTAGGCCATGCCGTACCGCGGCGTGATGTGCTGCAGCGCCCCAAGAGGAAGGCGGGACGCTTCCAGTAGTGCCCCGCTTCCCTCTTGGGGCGCTACCAATGAATTTCGGCTGCGGGGGCGCTAATTTTTTTGGGGCGCTAAAAGTAACGAAGTTAGCGCCCCAAAGGGGGCGCGACTCCATTTTCCCCCCTTTATCTTTTTTGATCTCTTCCTCTAATGTCATATATACCCTGTTAGTCTCCATGGTAAATAATGAGGCAAAGTATTTATTCAATATTTCTGCCATTTCGCTGTCATTAACTGTGAGTTTATCTTTTTTTAAATTCATTTATGGGATGTGGGCATCGCTGGCAAGGCCAGCATTTATTGCCCATCCTAATTGCCCTTGAGAAGGTGGTGGTGAGCCACTTTCTTGAACCGCTGCAGTCCGTGTGGCGAAGGTACTCCCACGGTGCTGTTAGATAGAGAGTTCCAGGATTTTGACCCAGCGACGATGAAGGATTGGCGATATATTTCCAAGTCAGGATGGTGTGTGACTTGGAGAGGAACTTGGAGGTGGTGGTGTTCCCATGTGCCTGCTGCCCTTGTCCTTCAAGGTGGAAGAGGTCACAGGTTTGGGAGGTGCTGCCAAAGAAGCCTTGTAGATGGTACTCACTGCAGCCACGGTATGCCAGTGGTGGAGGGAGTGAATGTTTAAGGTGGTGGATGGGGTGTCAATCAAGCGGGCTGATTTGTCCTGGATGGTGTCGAGCTTCTTGAGTGTTGTTGGAGCTGCACTCATCCAGGCAAGTGGAGAGTATTCCATCACACTCCTTACTTGTGCCTTGTAGATGGTGGAAAGGCTTTGGGGAGTCAGGAGGTGAGACACTCGCCTCAGAATACCCAGCCTCTGACCTGCTCTTGTTGCCACAGTATTTATGTGGCTGGTCCAGTTAAGTCTCTGGTCAATGGTGACCCCCAGAATGTTGGTGGTGGGGGATTCGGCGATGGTAATGCCGTTGAATGTCAAGGGGCAGTGGTTAGACTCTCGCTTGTTGGAGATAGTCATTGCCTGGCACTTCTGTGGCGCGAATGTTACCTGCCACTTATCAGCCCAAGCCTGAATGTCGTCCAGGTCTTGTTGCATGCGGGCATTGACTGCTTCATTATCTGAGGAGTTGTGAATGGCACTGAACACTGTGCAGTCATCAGCAAACATCCCCATTTCTGACATTATGTTGGAGGGATGGTCATTGATGAAACAGCTGAAGATGGTTGGGCCTAGGACACTGCCCTGAGGAACTCCTGCAGTGTTGTCCTGGGGCTGTGATGACCTTCAACCACTACAACCATCCTCCTTTGTGCTAGGTATGACTCCAGCCAGTGGAGAGTTTCCCCCCCGATTTACTCGGGCTCCTTGATGCCACACCCAGTCAAATGCTGCCTTGATGTCAAGAGCAGTCACTCTCACCTCACTCACTCTTATCCATCCCTTTGTGGCCCTATTCCTATCTTAATTGTCCTTTTGTTGTTATTTTACTCCTTCGTTAACAATTTAATTTTGTAATTCCTCTTTGCCTTCCTAAGTGTTATTTTAACGTCTTTCTTAACCTCTTCTTTTGTCATCTTCTCCTTTATTGTCTATGTACTTAATGTGTGCCTTTTTCATTAGATTCAATTTTAACCTTATCTCTTTATTCATCCATGGTGTCTCATTATTGGCTCATGTGCTCATGTTTTTTAGTGGAATATATTTCTCCAGAACGGCATTGATCACTTTTTAAAATTTACCTTTACTAGTTCCATCTTCATCCCTTCCTAATTAATTTTTTTCCCAATCTATTACTTTGGTCTTTGTTTTACATATGGCTCTCTCAATTATTATCTTAAACCTTACATAAGAACATAAGAACATAAGAAATAGGAGCAGGAGTAGGCCAATCGGCCCCTCGAGCCTGCTCCGCCATTCAATAAGATCATGGCTGATCTGATCCTAACCGCCAATCTACTATCTACTATCACAGAACCATCTCCTGCATCTAACAGAATTGCACACACGAAATAGGAGCAGAATCAGGCTACACGGTCCCTGGGCCCGCTCCACTACCCACAGGGCCATGACCGATCCGAACCTAGACTCATGTCCAAATTCCTGCCCGCTCCCCGTAACCCTTAATGCCCTTTACTTCTAGGAAACTGTCTATTTCTGTTTTAAATTTATTTAATGATGTAGCTTCTACAGCTTTTTGTGGCAGCAAATTCCATGGACCTACCACCCTCTGAGTGAAGTAGTTCCTCCTCATCTCAGTTTTGAAAGAGCAGCCCCTTATTCTAAGACTATGTCCCCTACTTCTAGTCTCACCCGTCATCGGGAATATCCTCCCCGCATCCACCCGATCCAACCCCTTCACAATCTTATATGTTTCAATAAGATCGCCTCTCATTCTTCTGAACTCCAATGAGTAGAGTCCCAATCTACCCAACCTCTCCTCATATGTCCATCCCCTCATCCCCGGGATTAACTGAGTGAACCTTTTTTGCACTGCCTCGAGAGCAAGGATGTCTTTCCTTAAGTAAGGACACCAAAACTGTATGCAGTATTCCAGGTGCGGTCTCACCAATACCTTGTACAACTGAAGTAATACCTCCCTATTTTTATATTCTATCCCCCTAGCAATGAAAGCCAACATTCCATTTGCCTTCTTAATCACTTGCTGCACCTGCATACTAACCTTTTGAGTTTCGTGCACCAGGACCCCCAGATCCCTTTGCACTTCAGTACTCTCCAGTTTCTTGCCATTAAGATAATAAATTGCTCTAGGATTTTTCCTGCCAATGTGCATCACCTCACACTTTCCAGTGTTGTATTCCATCTGCCAAATCTCTGCCCACTTACTTAGCCTGTCTATGTCCCCTTGCAGGTTTTTTATGTCCTCCTCACTCACTACTTTCCCTCCCATCTTAGTATCATCTGCAAACTTTGATATGTTACACTCGGTCCCTTCCTTCAAATCGTTAATATAGATTGTAAAGAGTTGGGGACCCAGCACTGACCCCTGTGGAACACCACTAGTTACTGATTGCCAGTCTGAGAATGAACCATTTATCCCAACTCTTTGCTTTCTGTTAGATAGCCAATCCTCTATCCATGCCAGAATATTACCCCCAATCCCGTGATTTTTTACCTTAAGCAATAATCTTTTGTGTGGCACCTTGTCAAATGCCTTTTGGAAGTCTAAATACACTACGTCCACTGGTTCCCCTTTATCCACTCTATATGTTACTTCCTCAAAGAACTCCAGCAAATTTGTCAAACATGACTTCCCCTTCGTAAAACCATGCTGACTTTGTCCTATTAAATTATGATTATCCAAATGTCCTGTTACTGTTTCCTTAATAATGGACTCCAAAATTTTACCTACCACAGATGTTAGGCTAACCGGTCTATAGCTACCAGCCTTCTGTCTACTGCCCTTTTTAAATAAGGGTGTTACATTAGCAGTTTTCCAGTCTGCCGGGACCTTAGCGGAATCCAGGGAGTTTTGAAAATTATTACCAATGCATCTACAATCCCTACCGCCACTTCCTTCAAGACTCTAGGATGTAAGCCATCAGGTCCAGGTGATTTAGCCGCCTTGAGTCCCATTATTTTACCGAGTACCACTTCCTTAGTGATTTTGATCGTGTTTAGCTCCTCTCCCTCTACAGCCCCCTGTTTGTCCAGTGTTGGGATATTCTTAGTGTCCTCTACTGTAAAGACTGATACAAAATATTCATTCAGTGTTTTTGCCATCTCCATATTTCCCACCATTAATTTCCCGGTCTCATCCTCTAAGGGACCAACATTTACTTTAGCCACCCTTTTTCTTTTTATATAACTATAAAAACTCTTACTATCTGTTTTTATATTTTTTGCTAATTTACTTTCATAATCTATCTTCCCTTTCTTAATCAATCTTTTTGTTATTTTTTGCTGCGTTTTAAAGTTTTCCCAATCCTCTGTCCTCCCACTAGATTTCGCTACCTTATATGCCCTTGTTTTTAGTCGAATACTATCCTTAATTTCTTTACTTAGCCACGGATGACTGTCCTTTCTTTTACACCCTTTTCTTTTCAGTGGAATATATATTTTTTGGAAGTTGTAAAATAACTCCTTGAATGTACACCACTGATCATGTGTCGTCTTACCCTTTAATCTATTTTCCCAATCCACTCTACTCAATTCCGCTCGCATACCTTCATAGTCTCCTTTATTCAAGCTTAGCACGCTTGTTTGAGATCCAACCTTCTCACCCTCTAATTGAATATGGAATTCAACCATGTTATGGTCACTCATTCCAAGGGGATCCTTTACTAGGACATTTTTAATTAATCCTGTCTCGTTACACAGGACCAGATCTAAGGTTGCTTGCCCCCTGGTCGGTTCAGTTACATACTGCTCAAGAAACCCATCCCTAATACACTCAATGAACTCATCCTCAAGGCAGCCCTGCCCCATTTGATTTGTCCAATTAATATGATAGTTAAAATCCCCCATAATTATAGATGTTCCCTTATTACATGCCTCAACTATTTCCTGATTGATACTCCGCCCAACAGAGTTGCAACTGTTCGGAGGCCTATAGACTACGCCCACTAGTGTTTTTTTCCCCTTATTATTCCTTATCTCCACCCAAACTGTTTCATTATCATGATTTTTTGACCCAATATCATTACTCTGTATTACAGTGATTCCTTCCTTTATTAACATAGCCACCCCACCTCCCCTTCCTTCCTGCCTGTCCTTCCTGATCGTTAAATAACCTGGTATGTTTAATTCCCAGGCATTGTCACCCTGCAGCCGTGTTTCTGTAATGGCCACAATATCATAACCATATGTAGTTATTTGTGCCATTAACTCGTCTATTTTGTTACGAATGCTACGTGCATTCAGATAGAGAACTTTCAAATATGCTTTGTGGCACTTAGTTCCTGCTTTTTCACTTTTTACCACTTTACCTTTTACTCCACACACTCTGTCCCTTCCTGCCACGCTCTGATTTGTGATTCCCCTACTGCTACCTATGTCTATGACCCTCTCTGTTGTCATTTTTATTTTTTGCTCTCTTGAAACCTCCCCCCCACTAATTAGTTTAAAGCCCTCTCTACAGCCCTAGTTATTCGATTCGCCAGGACACTAGTCCCAGCACTGGCCAAGTGAAGTCCGTCCCAACGGAACAGCTCTCTCCTGCCCCAGTACTGGTGCCAGTGTCCCAAGAAGCAAAACCCATTTTTCCCACACCAGTCTTTGAGCCACGCATTCAACTCCCTGATTTTATTTACCCTAGCCAAATTTGCTCGTGGCTCAGGTAGTAATCCAGAGATTATTACCCTCGAGGTTCTGCTTTTTAATTTGGCCCCTAGCTGCTCAAACTCCCTCAGCAGAACCTCTTTCCTTGTCCTATCTATGTCATTGGTACCAACATGGACCACGACAACTGGATCCTCCCCCTCCCACTCCAAGTTTCTCTCCAGCCCAGAGGAGATGTCCTTAACCCTGGCACCGGGCAGGCAACACAGCCTTCGGGACTCTCGCTCTTGGCTGCAAAGAACCCTATCTATCCCCCTAATGATACTATCCCCTACCACTACAACATTTCTTTTTACTCCCCCCACTTGAATGGCCCCCCTTACCACGGTGCTGTGGCCAGGTTGCTCATCCTCCCTGCAGTCCCCGCTCCTATCCACACAGGGAGTAAGAGCCTCGAACCTGTTGGACAAGAGCAAGGGCTGCGGCTCCTCCAACACTACCTCCTGGATCCCTGTACCTGCCTCACTTGTAGTCACACCTTCCTGTCCCTGACCACGGGCTACTTCTGAATTAGTTACTCTAATTGGTGTGACTACCTCCTGAAACACGGAGTCCAGGTAACTCTCCCCATCCCTGATGTGTCTCAGTGTTTGAAGCTCGGTCTCCAGCTCATCAACCTTATTATGTTGTGATTGTTATTGCCTCGATGCTCCCCTACACTTACTTCACTGGTTCATTTCCCATTACTAGATCCAGCAGTGATTCCCCTCTTGTGGGGCTTCTTACATGCTGGGTAAAAAAGGAGTCCTGTGTACACATTGTAAAAACTCAATTCTCCTTTCCCCTTTAGTACATAATTTTGCCAGTTTATTTGGGAGTAGTTGAAACCTCCCATGATTATTATTCTATGTCTTTTACTAATTTCATAGATTTGCCGACAGATTTCTCCCACCACTTTCCTTCCACTATTCACTAGTCAGTAGTATACCCCTATTTGCATGATTGATCCCTTATCGTTTATCTCAATCCATCTGGATTCTGCTTCTATCTTCTCTTCTTCTTAGGCAGTCCCTGGGAACTGAGGATGACTTGCTTCCACATTAAAAATGAGTTCTCAGGTGACTGATGAGTCCAATGCGGGACCTACAGTCTCTGTCACAGGTGGGGCAGACGGTGGTTGAAGGAGCAGGTGGGTGGGGTGCTTGGGTTGACGTGCGCTCCTTGCGCTGCCTGCGCTTGACTTCCGCTTGCTCCCGGCGAAGAGACTCGAGGTGTTCGCCGCCTTCCCGGATGCTTCTCCTCCACTTGTGCGGTCTTGGGCCAGGGATTCCCAGGTGTCGGTGGGGATGTTACACTTTTTCAAGGAGGCTTTGAGGGTATCCTTGAAGCATTTCCTCTACCCACCTGGGGCTCTCTTGCCGTGCCGGAGCTCCGAGTAGAGCGCTTGTTTTGGGAGTCTCGTATCGGGCATGCGGACAATGTGACCCGTCCATCTATCTTAATGTTAGTTATATACATTTTTCTATTGCCATTCTGTTATCTCTAATTAGCACAGCTACCCTACCACCCCTTCTTCCACTTATCATGTGATGGCTCAAATTATCGTATCCCAAATGTTCTTTTCTGAAAGAAATCTATCTAATTTGTATTTCTGAGTGTCGATATAGCTTTGCATCCTGAAAATGATTGCCTTCCGACACTAACAGGAGTGTGGATGGCAAGACTGGCACAGAAATATTGCCAAGACAAATAAAAAGTTTTATAACCTATAGGAACAATTTACTGCCTGCTGGAGTAAGCCTGACATCGGTAGTGGGGAAAATGCTAGAGTCCATTATAAAGGATGTAATAGCTGAGCACTTGAAAAACAGTGACAGGATCGGACAAAGTCAACATGGATTTACAAAAGGTAAATCGTGCTTGACTAATCTACTGGAATTTTTTGAGGATGTAACTGGGAAAATAGATAAGGGAGAACCAGTAGATGTGGTGTATTTGGACTTTCAAAAGGCTTTCGATAAGGTCCCGCATAAGAGATTAGCGTGTAAAGTTAAGGCACATGGGATTGGGGGCAAGGTATTGACTTGGATAGAGAACTGGGTGGCGGACAGAAAGCAGAGAGTAGGAATTAATGGGTCTTTTTCCGAGTGGCAGGCAGTGACTAGTGGGGTACCGCAGGGTTCGGTCCTTGGACCCCAGCTATTCACAATATACATTCATGATCTAGATAAGGGAAATAAATGTAATATCTCCAAGTTTGCAGATGACACAAAGCTGGGTGGGCGTGTGTGCTCCGAGGAGGATACTGAGAAACTCCAGGATGATTTGGACAGGTTGGGTGAGTGGGCAGAAGCGTGGCAGATGCAATATAACGGGGATAAATGCGAGGTTATCCACTTTGGTGTCAAAAACAGAAAGGCAGACTATTATCTGAATGGCAATAGATTGGGAGAAGGGGAAGTGCAGCGAGACCTGGGTGTCTTTGTGCACCAGTCGCTGAAGGTAAGCATGCAGGTGCAGCAGGCGGTGAAGAAGGCAAATGGTATGTTGGCCTTCATAGCGAAAGGGTTTGAGTATAGGAACAGGGATGTCCTGCTGCAGTTGTACAGGGCCTTGGTGAGACCACACCTTGAGTACTGTGTGCAGTTTTGGTCGCCTTATCTGAGGAAGGATGTTCTTGCCATGGAAGGAGTTCAGCGAAGATTCACAAGGCTGATACCTGGGATGGCAGGAATGACATATGAGGAGAGATTGGGTCGATTGGGCTTATACTCGCTGGAGTATAGAAGAATGAGAGGGGATCTCATCGAAACATATAAAATTCTGACAGGTCTGGACAAACTAGATGCAGGAAGAATGTTCCCGATGGTCGGAGAGTCCAGAACCAGGGGTCATAATCTAAGGATAAGGGGTAAGCCATTTAGGACAGAAATGAGGAAGAATTTCTTCACCCAGAGAGTGGTGAACCTGTGGAATTCTCTACCACAACACGGTGGCATAGTGGTTAGCACTGGTGCCTCACAGCGCCAGGGACCCGGGTTCAAATCTGACCTCGGGTGACTGTCTGTGTGGAGTTTGCACATTCTCCCCGTGTCTGCGTGGGTTTCCTCCGGGTGCTCCGGTTTCCTCCCACAGTCCAAAAAATGTGCGGGTTAGGTTGATTTGGCTATGATAAATTGACCCTTAGTGTTAGGGGGGTATTAAATATGTGGGGTTATGGGGATAGGATGGGATATGTTAGGGGGAATTAAATACGTGGGGTTACGGGGGTAGGGTGGGATATGTGTACTGTGGGGATTAAAGCAGGGACAGGGTACTGGATTTGGATGATCAGCCATGATCGTATTGAATGGTGGAGCAGGCTCGACGGGCCGAATGGCCTACTCCTGCTCCTAGATTCTATGTTTCTATGACTCCACAGCTTCATTGTTCCCTTTCTGGGCCTCCGAGGTTGGGGTCATGGCAGGACCATAAATTACTTTATTAGCAGTGTCCTCTTAGACATTAGTTACTTGCCCTAAATGGCTGCAGCAGGAATAAATTATATTAATGTCGTAAATTCAGCAACTTCACGATCGGCAATGATTACAATGCGGAGCCTCGTGGTGAGAAGGTTCTTTTATCGGCTCTGAGGCTGACAGCGGCAATTGTCCAGCAATTTACGGAGAATCGGAATTCATGACGTATCACTTTTACACCACCAATTGCTGGATTTTTTATGAATTAATGATGGCAAGTCCCAGTAATGCATCATTATAATCCCTGCAATTTTTGACCCACTAATATGTGACCTTGAAACATGATCCAGGCTGTCATTCCATGAGGGTGTTAGGGAGAAAGTTTACAATCTTCTCACCTCCCCTCCTGAAGGTAGAAACACAGATTTTGGTACTTCTCCTGTAACTCATCTAGATGATCATTCTTCATGTAAGCCTATACACTGGGGTGTGGGGTGAAATTCATCTTCTCCAGTCGCGCAAAACGAGGTCAAAGGTTCCCTCGCCTGATTTTCTTTCCCATTGAAGTGAATCGGGTTGCCGATTCGCTATGAGCCCGTTTCAGGAGATTGGCAAAGAGCAATGTCACCCCAAGTCTCAATCCTGTCTCTCCAGAGGTGACATATTTACCAACATGAGTCGCTAGTAGCGATCAAGAAAGTGAGCCCTGGGTATTTTTTCTCCTCCGTAACCCAGGGATGCTGATGGCAATTGTTGCATTCCAGTGCCACAGCGGTTGATATCAATTGACTCATTACAGGCCATGATCTAACCTGATAAGTTCCTGATAAGAACTCAATGCCACATCATGTGGTGCATTTACCGACTGAGCTATTGCAGGAGCTCCCCTGCTTCCGTATGTTATGTTGTGAACAAGAGGTACCAACGCACAGATCGAGAATAAGCTCCTGCCATCAGATCATGTGATTTGGCTTAATGTCATTGCTTTGTACAGGGAAATAACATAATCTCAATATATTGTACTGATTTAGTAATGGCTATTAGTTATCTTTGCCAATAAGCATCATTTTTTATCATGTGTAATAGCACAGGGTCAGAAGAGTCCAACTATTGCAAATGGGCAGTTTGTGTGAGAAGTGGAATGATATATTGCAGCAGCAGTTGAGTACATTACATTACTTTCTGATAAGTAGACATACAGGTAATGATCACTATATCAGTGGGAACAATCACTTAAAGGAAACGTTTTCTCAGGCAATAATTCATTCCCCATAAATTTACCAGTAATATAATATAATCAACTGGAAAAACACTCCCAACAGATCATGGATTCAAGGGACATGAGCTGACACTTCAGTGCAGTACTGAGGGAGTGCTGCACTATTGGATGTACTGTCTTTCACATGAAATGTAAACTGAGGCCCCATCTACACTCTCTGGTTAGGGTTCCCAACCCTCCCGGCTTCAGCGGAAGTCTAGTGAAATCGATGATTCATTTTCCGAGTTCTGATGTTGCTAACTCGGGAGAAAAGTTTGTTGGAACGCCAAATCGCTGATTGCCCTCAGCACTTCTCGCCACACTCCTGGAGATTGTATTGGCCCAAAAATTAGTGCCTCTACGCGAGAGTACGCACTGTGTACTCTCGCGTATTCTGTCTCCAATTGCCGGTTTTCTGCATGCACTGCGCATGCGCTGAAAACCGGCACTTGGTGATTTCAAAAGGGGGCGGTTCCTAGGTGAACTGCGTGCGCGCTACAGGCTGCGCGCACGCAGTGCACTTAGTGCTTTGAACGCGCAGGTAAGCATGGAAGATTTTGCACATAAAGAAAGGAGGCGTAAGACCCTCTTTTAACAAGGTAAGTAGTTAATTAAGTATTATTTTGAATTTTTTTCAACAGGTATATCTTTTTTAGAGACTTTAAAGAAAGGTAAGTTTATTTTTATAACTTTTTAAAAGATTTTAAATTTTTTCAAAAATTTTATTTTTTGTTTAAAGTGGTTAATTTATTTAACTATACTTATTTTATTAATGTGATGGTTTTTTAAAAATTTAATTGAGGTTTAGCTGTTCTTTTGGGGGGGTATAGATTCATAGCTTTCACAGCACTTGATTGTGAAAACTATGAATGAAAGATGGTGTGCTGCCATTGGCTCTAACTGAATCACGTGATCCCACAGCTCGCACGAATTAACTGCGCCTGTGGGATACGCAAGCACTGCCCAGCTGCTGTCCAGAACATCAAGTTCGTGCGAGCTGGGAATGAAAAAGCCGGCGTGCAGTGAGATATCGCGGGGAAGCCTTACCCCCGCACGAAGGCTCCCTCACTAATTTTTGGGCCAATATTGTACTGCTGCCTGGGTGAGCCGAGTGGGCATGGTCAACAGCAGTTACAGCATGTGGTGGATCAGAGGAGCACGGACTGGGGCATGGTCTTCCTGAGTGCTGTCTCTAGCAGCCCGAGGGGAGGTCAAGAGTTTTTTGAGGAAGGAGAGCGAGAGACTGGGGAATGGAGACTGGGGCGGGGTGGTGAGGTTGGGAATGGGGCTTGGGGGAGAGAGGAAGCCTGCGGTATGGGGGATCGGGAGAAACGAAGGAGACTAGAGAATGGGGGCTCGGGGTGGAGAGAGAGACTGGGGAATGGGGACGCGGGGTGGAGAGCGAGACTGGGGAATGGGGGCTCGGGGAGAGAGAGGGAGACTGGGGAATGGGGGCTTGGGGTGGAGAGAGGGAGACTGGGGAATGGGGGCTCGGGGAGAGGGAGACTGGGGAATGGGGGCTCGGGGAGAGGGAGACTGGGGAATGGGGGCTCAGGGTGGAGAGAGAGACTGGGGAATGGGGGCTCGGGGAGAGGGAGACTGGGCAATAGGAGCGAGGGAGATTGGGGAATGGGGGCTCGGGGGAAAGAGGGAGACTGGGAAATGGGGGCTCGGGGGAAGAGGGAGACTGGGAAATGGGGGCTCGGGGGGAGAGAGGGAGACTGGGGAATGGGGGCTCGAGGGAGAGGGAGACTGGGGAATGGGGGCTCGAGGGAGAGAGGGAGACTGGGGAATGGGGGCTCAGGGTGGAGATGGAGACTGGGGAATGGGGGCTTGGGGAGAGAGGGAGACTGGGGAATGAGGGCTCAGGGGGAAAGACGTGGACTTGGGAATGGGGGTTCAGGGGAGAGGAAGACTGGGGAATGCATCAGAGGTGCACAGACTGGGGCATGGTCTTCCTGAGCGCTGCCTCTAGCAGCCTGGGGGGTGAGGGGGTGGGACATCAAGAGTTTTTGAGGAGGGAGAGCGAGAGACTGGGGAATGGGGACTGAGGGGGGGCGTGAGACCGATGACTAGATGCTTCAGGGAGACAGGGAGCTTGGGGAATGGGGGCTCGGGGGGAATGAAGGAAACTGGGGAATGGGGGCTTGAGGGAGAGGGAGACTGGGGAATGGGGGCTCGTGGAGAGGGGGAGACTGGGGAATGGGGCTCGGGGAGAGGGGGAGACTGGGGAATGGGGCTCGGGGAGAGGGGGAGACTGGGGAATGGGGGATCGGGGAGAGGGGGAGACTGGGGAATGGGGGCTCGGGGAGAGGGGGAGACTGGGGAATGGGGGCTCGGGGAGAGGGGGAGACTGGGGAATGGGGGCTCGGGGAGAGGGGGAGACTGGGGAATGGGGGCTTGGGGGAGAGGGAGACTGGGGAATGGGGGCTCGGGGGGAGAGAGGGCGACTGGGGAATGGGGGCTCGGGGGGAGAGAGGGCGACTGGGGAATGGGGGCTTGGGGGGGAAGAGAGGGAGACTGGGGAATGGGGGCTCGGGGAGAGATGGAGACTGGGAAATGGGGACTCGGGGAGTGAGGGAGACTGGGGAATGGGGGCTCGAGGGAGAGTGAGACTGGGGAATGGGGGCTCGGGGAGAGATGGAGACTGGGAAATGGGGACTCGGGGGGAGAGAGGGAGACTGGGGAATGGGGGCTCGGGGAGAGAGGGAGACTGGGGAATGGGGACTTGGGGGGGAAGAGAGGGAGACTAAGGAATGGGGGCTCGGGGAGAGATGGAGACTGGGAAATGGGGACTCGGGGAGTGAGGGAGACTGGGGAATGGGGGCTCGGGGAGAGAGGGAGACTGGGGAATGGGGGCTCGGGGAGAGAGGGAGACTGGGGAATGGGGGCTCAGCGGGGAGAGGGAGACTGGGGAATGGGGCTGGGGGAGAGGGAGACTGGGGAATGGGGGCTCGGGGGGAGAGAGGGAGACTGGGGAATGGGGGCTCAGCGGGGGGAGGGAGACTGGGGAATGGGGGCTCGGGGGGAGAGAGGGAGACTGGGGAATGGGGGCTTGGCGGGGGGAGAGGGAGACTGGGGAATGGGGGCTCAGGGGAGAGGGAGACTGGGGAATGGGGGCTCGGGGCTCGGGAGACTGGGAATGGGGGCTCTCGGGCTCGGGAGTCTGGGGAGTGGGGGCTCGGGGGAGAGAGAGACTGGGGAATGGGGGCTCAGGGGAGAGGGAGACTGGGGAATGGGGGCTCGGGGAGAGAGACTGGGGAATGGGGGCTCGGGGGAGAGAGACTGGGGAATGGGGGCTCGGGGGAGAGAGACTGGGGAATGGGGCTCGGGGAGAGAGAGACTGGGGAATGGGGGCTCGGGGGGAATGAAGGAAACTGGGGAATGGGGGCTTGAGGGAGAGGGAGACTGGGGAATGGGGGCTTGGGGGGAGAGGGAGACTGGGGAATGGGGGCTCGGGGAGAGGGGGAGACTGGGGAATGGGGCTCGGGGAGAGGGGGAGACTGGGGAATGGGGATCGGGGAGAGGGGGAGACTGGGGAATGGGGGCTCGGGGAGACTGGGGAATGGGGGCTCGGGGAGAGGGGGAGACTGGGGAATGGGGGCTCGGGGAGAGGGGGAGACTGGGGAATGGGGGCTCGGGGAGAGGGGGAGACTGGGGAATGGGGGCTCGGGGAGAGAGGGAGACTGGGGAATGGGGGCTTGGGGGAGAGGGAGACTGGGGAATGGGGGCTCGGGGGTAGAGAGGGCGACTGGGGAATGGGGGTTTGTGGGGGAAGAGAGGGAGACTGGGGAATGGGGGCTTGGGGGGAAGAGAGGGAGACTAAGGAATGGGGGCTCGGGGAGAGATGGAGACTGGGAAATGGGGACTCGGGGAGAGAGGGAGACTGGGGAATGGGGGCTCGGGGAGAGAGGGAGACTGGGGAATGGGGGCTCGGGGGAGTGGGAGACTGGGGAATGGGGGCTTGGGGGGAGAGGGAGACTGGGGAATGGGGGCTCAGGGGGAGAGAGGGAGACTGGGGAATGGGGGCTCAGCGGGGGGAGGGAGACTGGGGAATGGGGACTCGGGGGGAGAGAGGGAGACTGGGGAATGGGGGCTTGGCGGGGGGAGAGGGAGACTGGGGAAAGGGGGCTCAGGGGAGAGGGAGACTGGGGAATGGGGGCTCGGGGCTCGGGAGACTGGGAATGGGGGCTCTCGGGCTCGGGAGTCTGGGGAGTGGGGGCTCGGGGGAGAGAGAGACTGGGGAATGGGGGCTCGGGGGAGAGGGAGACTGGGGAATGGGGGCTCGGGGAGAGAGACTGGGGAATGGGGGCTCGGGGGAGAGAGACTGGGGAATGGGGGCTCGGGGGAGAGAGAGACTGGGGAATGGGGGCTCGGGGAGAGGGAGACTGGGGAATGGGGGCTCGGGGAGAGGGGGAGACTGGGGAATGGGGGCTCAGGGGAGAGAGACTGGGGAATGGGGGCTCGGGGGAGAGGGAGACTGGGGAATGGGGACTCGGGGGAGAGAGACTGGGGAATGGGGGCTCGGGGGAGAGAGACTGGGGAATGGGGGCTCGGGGGAGAGAGACTGGGGAATGGGGGCTCGGGGAGAGAGAGAGACTGGGGAATGGGGGCTCGGGGGAGAGAGACTGGGGAATGGGGGCTCGGGGGAGAGGGAGACTGGGGAATGGGGACTCGGGGGAGAGAGACTGGGGAATGGGGGCTCGGGGGAGAGAGACTGGGGAATGGGGGCTTGAGGGAGAGGGAGACTGGGGAATGGGGGCTCGGGGGGAGAGGGAGACTGGGGAATGGGGGCTCGGGGAGAGGGAGACTGGGGAATGGGGGCTCGGGGAGAGAGGGAGACTGGGGAATGGGGGCTCGGGGAGAGGGAGACTGGGGAATGGGGGCTCGGGGAGAGAGGGCGACTGGGGAATGGGGGCTCGGGGGGAGAGAGGGCGACTGGGGAATGGGGGCTTGGGGGGGAAGAGAGGGAGACTAAGGAATGGGGGCTCGGGGAGAGATGGAGACTGGGAAATGGGGACTCGGGGAGTGAGGGAGACTGGGGAATGGGGGCTCGAGGGAGAGTGAGACTGGGGAATGGGGGCTCGGGGAGAGATGGAGACTGGGAAATGGGGACTCGGGGAGAGAGGGAGACTGGGGAATGGGGGCTCGGGGAGAGAGGGAGACTGGGGAATGGGGGCTCGGGGGGAGTGGGAGACTGGGGAATGGGGGCTGGGGGAGAGGGAGACTGGGGAATGGGGGCTCAGGGGGAGAGAGGGAGACTGGGGAATGGGGGCTCAGCGGGGGGAGGGAGACTGGGGAATGGGGACTCGGGGGGAGAGAGGGAGACTGGGGAATGGGGGCTTGGCGGGGGGAGAGGGAGACTGGGGAATGGGGGCTCAGGGGAGAGGGAGACTGGGGAATGGGGGCTCGGGGCTCGGGAGACTGGGAATGGGGGCTCTCGGGCTCGGGAGTCTGGGGAGTGGGGGCTCGGGGGAGAGAGAGACTGGGGAATGGGGGCTCGGGGGAGAGGGAGACTGGGGAATGGGGGCTCGGGGAGAGAGACTGGGGAATGGGGGCTCGGGGGAGAGAGACTGGGGAATGGGGGCTCGGGGGAGAGAGACTGGGGAATGGGGGCTCGGGGAGAGAGAGAGACTGGGGAATGGGGGCTCAGGGGAGAGAGACTGGGGAATGGGGGCTCGGGGGAGAGGGAGACTGGGGAATGGGGACTCGGGGGAGAGAGACTGGGGAATGGGGGCTCGGGGGAGAGAGACTGGGGAATGGGGGCTCGGGGGAGAGAGACTGGGGAATGGGGTGTTTCGTGTTCATTATCATGACTCAGGCGTGTAGCCAGTTCTATTCATTGGCTGCACTTCTGTTTTGGGTGCCGGATATCGAGCATCTGTGACACCACTTGAAGGCAGCCATCACCTCTTCAAGAGGAGGTGCACTCTGTCTGCAGAAGGAAGGAAACACTTCTCAGCACATAAGTGACTGCAGCAAGTACTGGGAGGACACTGAGGTTCTCTGATGCTGCCCGGAGGTCCTAGTGCAAGCAGTGGAAAGGAGGAGGGAGATCCTCTTCACCATAGGTGACAGGAAGACCTCCAGGCAACAACTCCACCGCCTATGGGAAGATGTCGCTGAGAAGTCTTCAATGATCGGCACATTCTCTGAACACCTCACAAGACTCTCACTAACACTTTCTTTCTTGCAGGAGAAGGTCGTACATAATTCCAGGCAGCAGGCAGGCACTGGAGGAGACCGAGCCCTCTTGCACACCATCTCTCCCGTCGAAGAAAGCATGCTGGCCATCAAGTGCAGGGGAAGAGTCATGGCCGTGGCAACTGGAAATACAGGAGGAGAAGTCGCACAGGGTATATTTCCACCGAATCCACTTTGTCCCTATTTCTATCACCCCCCACACACTCTGCATGATAACTTACTGATGCCTTCACTGCCCAGTTCTTTCTCTCTGCTTTCACTTCACAATAAACTCACTTCAAACTCTAGTCCCTCTCTTCCATTTCAGGTGCTGAAAATGTGGAAGCCCCTGTGCCAGTCGAAGAAGTGGAATCCAGCCTTCCTGAGCATGATGGAAGAATGTCATTCGATCTCACCCTAGCGAGCACCAGTTCAGAGAGTGGCACCACGTGTACTTTAGAAACTAGGCTCGAGGAGGGGTCTTCAAGTGGTTCATCACCCAATACGTGTGTAGGAGCTGGGGCAGAGGGATAGGATGTCACAGGTGCCAGCTCGCTGGAGGGCGAGATGACATACTAGCTCTGCTGCACAGAACTCAGATGCTGACTTCGAGGGACCAGCCTACTGAAGAAGGTTGATGGGCATACATCGGGAAATGCTAGGTATACTGTCAAGTTTGCCAGCAAGCAAGTGCACAATGTCGTGGAGGATGGAAAAGTCCAGCTTCAACTTGTATTGGAGATTCGGGCAGAGCATGGATATTATTCTGTTCAACTTGGACCGAGTGGTCAGCTCCATCAACTTGACAATGGTGGCCGCCATCATGGAACCTCTTCTGACAGCTGATCAAGCAGCTGCTATTGTGGCTTTGGCGTCATTCCTGCATTTTGTTCTCGCGCAGAGCCGCAGGAGTGCTGAGGCACAGTCCCAGGAGAGTGGCCTTGGCTCCATGGGAGAGGCACCCGCTGTCATTTCTCAGGACGATAGCATACTTTCTCCCCTGCCATCCACTCCGCCACTGCCCTTGTTCTTGCCACACTGCCAGACTGCCCAGCCCACGCTGAGATGCTGCATCTGCAAGGGCCAGGGTTGCTCAAGTTTGCCCACTACGGCCATCTTAAGTGTCCTTAATGGAAGTTCAATGACCTTCCACCTCCCAAGCTGCAGCCACTAGTGTAACACTTCATAGGAGCACTAGGCTAGGAGCACAAGCACAGAGGACAGGCACTAATGGTTTACCCAAGGGTGATTCATCATTATTTCTGTTCACTGTTGGATAGAGATGGAATTGAGTTGTTTGATAAATTTGTTTTTCGTTCTGGAATTAGTGTTGGCATTTATATTTGTCGTGAAGTGAGGGCAAGATCCATAAGGCTGGACTGAAGGAAGGCAATTGGATGGTGCTCTCATTGTATGCCAGCTCTGCAGCTGTGCTCGGGTTCCTAACAGGAGTCATGAGCCATGTCCAGAGGGGATATTCCTTGTCATCCAGCAGCTAGCCTTTAACCTGATGGCCTAGTTGGAATAAAGGCGGCACAGAGGACTGGCGCAGGATGAAAGAGTCGTGACTCCTGCCAGGATACCGTGCACAGACCTGCATGATGTGCTGCCTGTGGTTGCAAACCAGCCCTATGTTGCGGGAGTGAAAACCTTTTCGATTGATAAAATGACAGGCTGGTGATGGGGAACATGCAATACCACGTGCGTGCAGTCTATGGAATCTGGCACCATGGAAGCCTGCCATGTGGACGAAGCCCAGTGATCTCTTGTCCTGCTTCACTTTGTCCATGGGGAGGAGGTGTTCCTCCTGGGGTAGAGCGCCTCGGTGACCTCCCTGGTAGAGTGGTGGACTGCAAACTGGGATGTATCACTGATTTCACCTGCTTCAGCCTCTAAGGAGCTTGTAGCCTAAAAGTCAAAGACCATAGCGACCTTGAGAGCCACAGGCAGAGCTGTCCACGCTCTGGTGCGAGGCTCGAGCAGATGATACAGCTCGGTGACATTCTCCTTTGTGAAGCAAAGACACCTCATACATTGCTCCTCAGTGAAGAACATGTAGGAGGAGGGCTCCCTGAATACCCGCCGTGGGTATGGCCTGCTGCACCGTGTCGTCCTCCTCCTCCCTCTTCTGGCAGCTGCTCCCCTCATGCTTCAGCTCTGAAGGCAGCCTGACAAACCACCCATGACTGCAGTCAAACTGATTATAAGGCAGCCAACAACGGTGCAACACCAACAAAGTCTACTCAGCAGTGAAACTGAACTTGGCAGAATCAGAAAACAGACCAAACAAATCCCAGAAGTTAACCAGCAGCCTGAAATGACAAACCAGCAACTAACCTGCAAGTACATGACCTCTGTAAATAATGACCTCTGTAAACAATGACCTCTGTAAACAATGACCTCTGTAAATAATGACCTCTGTAAACAATGGCCTCTGTAAATAATGACCTCTGTAAACAATGACCTCTGTAAACAATGACCTCTGTAAACAATGACCCCTGTAAACAATGACCTCTGTAAACAATGACCCCTGTAAACAATGACCCCTGTAAACAATGACCTCTGTAAACAATGGCCTCTGTAAATAATGACCCCTGTAAACAATGACCCCTGTAAACAATGACCCCTGTAAACAATGACCTCTGTAAACAATGACCCCTGTAAACAATGACCCCTGTAAACAATGACCCCTGTAAACAATGACCCCTGTAAACAATGACCCCTGTAAACAATGACCCCTGTAAACAATGACCTCTGTAAACAATGACCCCTGTAAACAATGACCTCTGTAAACAATGACCCCTGTAAACAATGACCCCTGTAAACAATGACCCCTGTAAACAATGACCCCTGTAAACAATGACCCCTGTAAACAATGACCCCTGTAAACAATGACCTCTGTAAACAATGACTCCTGTCAATAATGACCTCTGTAAACAATGACCTCTGTAAACAATGACCCCTGTAAACAATGACCCCTGTAAACAATGACCTCTGTAAACAATGACCCCTGTCAATAATGACCCCTGTAAACAATGACCTCTGTAAACAATGACCCCTGTAAACAATGACCTCTGTAAACAATGACCCCTGTCAATAATGACCCCTGTAAACAATGACCCCTGTAAACAATGACCCCTGTAAACAATGACCCCTGTCAATAATGACCTCTGTAAACAATGACCCCTGTAAACAATGACCCCTGTCAATAATGACCTCTGTAAACAATGACCCCTGTAAACAATGACCCCTGTAAACAATGACCCCTGTCAATAATGACCTCTGTAAACAATGACCCCTGTAAACAATGACCCCTGTAAACAATGACCTCTGTGAACAATGCTGCTGAAAGATCCTGCCTGCCTGTTAGAGCCACGAATTGCTGGGCGAGTTTAGCATGTGGCGAGTCATACGCTTGGGCAGCCAAAAATTGGGAAAGGGTCATCTGGACACCTACGGAGAAGCCCAATCTAACATGGCGGAAGGCACACTTCCAGCTTAAAATGATCGTGTGCTTCCTGCCTGCCATATTGGAGGCTTGTGTGTCCAGTTAGCGCCTGAAAACTGCGCGCAGAGCGATCTAACTTCTCGACCACTATACCATTACACCTGGGGTTAGTGCTTCTGTGTCTGGTGTTGATTCAGCTCTTTCACAGTGTTGCCTACGATTGTTCCTCCCAGTCAGTTCCACAGTGATGCTTTCAGCACTCAGCACTCACT